>LR575297.1:0-13015 GCA_900536345.3 Caenorhabditis sp. 39 LS-2015
GTCTGAGGACAAGAAGGACAATTTGATTGGTTCTTCTGACTCTGAAAGGAACGACTACAAGTCAGATATTTCGTCCTCTAGCTCTGGAACCGACGAGTCTGAGGACAAGAAGGACAATTTGATTGGTTCTTCTGACTCTGAAAGGAACGACTACGAGTCGGATATTTCGTCCTCTAGCTCTGGAACCGACGAGTCTGAGGACAAGAAGGACAATTTGATTGGTTCTTCTGACTCTGAAAGGAACGACTACGAGTCGGATATTTCGTCCTCTAGCTCTGGAACCGACGAGTCAATGACTTCTGAGGACGGAGAGGTAGTGAACACTTCAATTGAATCATTTTCTGACTCTGAAAAGGACGATTCCGATGACTCTTTTGTTTATTCAAAGAAGACGACTTCCCCGGAAAATATGCACGGCAAAGCTGACGCTTCCATTGCTGAAGACGTCATCTTCAAAAACAAAGACAAAAATACTTCTAAAGTTAAAGATGTCAAGCTCAATGACATCCAGGCTTCCAACGATCCAAAGGATACTTTGACTTCTGAGTGTTCCCATTCTTCCGATGCTGCTGACGACTCGGCTCCCGCTAGGCCACAATTCCCACTGTGTGTTCCAGAGGAATCCGAACTGCACAACGACCCGACTTTCTTTGCGGCTGCCCAGCTGGATAAATCAGAAAATTTCGAGTCAAGTGAAATCTTCGGAAACCAGATGATCCGCTATTTCAACTTCCAGGTGGAATTGCGTGAAAACCTTTCCGGATTGAGTAAGTCTCACGTGTTTTTTTTCACGAAATGTTAGAAATTACCATTTGGTTTTCAGAACTCTTCAAATCGCCACCAGTCATCCAAGCAGTCTACATGCTTGCAAGTTTAATTCCGCCACTTAAGCAGCCTGTTCTAATCAAGTTCATGAAGGACCGTTTTGATCTGTACAACAACAGTGGATGCGCCAAGATGGCCTTGTTCTACATGATTATGCTCGAGATGTACAGGGACGAGAAATACTCCCAGTGCGTTGCCCAGGACATAACATACCTTGCCATAAAGCATGGAGAACTTGAGTACAACGAGGAGGAGTTTGCCAAAGTCGAGGGAAGCTACTACTTTTACGTCAAGGAGAGTACCGAGTGGCAAAGTGAGAAATTCATCCCATACATGGTCAGGGAACAAGTTGAGCAGATGCGGAAGAATGGAGAAGACCTGGAGAAAAGCGAATAAAATGTTACCACAATAAGTTTCTATCAATGCTACATATTTTAACTATTTCAATTTTTTCCGTGCGGTTTTTTTATTTGATTGATTAAGTTCCACTCTTTGACTCTGTCTAACAAAAATTACGAATTTTAATACATTTCTCATGGTATTCTTATCGTTTTTTTTTGGGGGTTTTCAAGGTCTAACTCCCTTGCAACTATTTATCTTTCAATTTTGTGTCTCTTCAATGTTTTTCATTGTCTTCTTCTTTCAATTAATTTATTCATATTTGTTTATAACTTTTTTTTAATTTTTCAGATCTAACACAAAAATGAGCAATAGCAATCCACCATCAACTGAACAATCGCCAGCTCGAGAAGTGAAGAGCATTCTTGAACCGGTTACGGAAGCGGGTAATCCTTTAGAAGAGGAAAACAAAAAGGACCCTGAGAAGTCATTGATCAGTGAGAGCGGCCCGAGTGAAGTGGAAGATGAAAGCGAACCAACTTCTCCACAAATTGACGACACAAGACTGAATCGAAATTTCACAGAAAACAGACGACGAACATCTGCAGATGTTTTTGTTTTTCGCCCGCAGTTGACCGATTCACAATCTGAGGACCGAAGTTTTAATGAAGATCCTACTTTGCTGTCTGCCCGTTCGTCGCGGCGTTCTTCTGTCTTTGCCAATCGTCAACATTCCAGCTCTCAAGAAACTGATTTTGAAGGCGAACTTTCACTTCAACAACAGCAAGATAACCTTTCCAACCAAGCTTCTGAAAGATTGCTGGAAGATGAAAACCCCCAAAATGACTTAGAAAATCGTGAATCTGCATCCAAAGCGTCCGTTCGTTTCATTCCTAAAAACGAGAGCATCCAAGAGTCTGGAGATCAAGAGATGGAAAACATTATTAGACAGTCTTCAGATGAAATTATGCCACAAGTACCAACTCGTGACAGTGATCAATCTATATGTGATCTTCTTGGTATTACTCCAGAGGAAATTAGAAAAGATGTTAATGACCGCGTTCAAAATTTGAACTCTCAAGAAACTGATGCTCAGGAGATTGATAGCAACTTACGAAACCAAGCTCATGTTGAATCTCAATCCTTAGGTCCAATTGAAACTGATTCATCTGGAGTTGAAGGATCTAATGTTCAAGGTGCTGAACAGATTCCCGAGCCATTGATTTTTTTACAAGCTGGTTCACAGGACCCAAGTGTTGATGAAGGCCCTATTTCTGATCAGGAGAGAGAAAACATTGTCAGCCGGGATTTAGAAGAAACCATTCAACAAGTGGCTGATAATTCTATGAGCAATCAATCTCCAGTTGAGATCCTAGTTTTTTCTCAAGAGGAATCTAGCATGGTTCTTGATGACCGCGATTTAAATTTGAATTCTCGAGGAACTGATGCTCAGGAGATTGAAAACACTATCCGAAGTCGAATCGAGAATGCTATTTTAAGAAGTGAAACTGATACTTTGAATGATTCATTTTCTCCTACTCTTGAAGCTATAACTACCGCTATCAGCAATCAAAACTTGGACTCTCAAGTCAATGCAGTTGAGGATGTCGGAGCAATATTCAGGGCGATTAATGAAACTGCAGCTCAGTCTCTAGCTGAGATGTTTACCCAAGCCGATAATTTGTATAATCAGTGCCTTCCATCAGATGACACACTTGCTCACACCCCACCGACATCTACCGATGAAGAAAAGGACCCAGATTGTGGAATGGGAATGGAAATAACAATTTGCGTTCCAAAGGAGTCGGAACTTCATGACGATCCAAGTTTTGTTATGGCAAACTTTGATACGGAATTTTCTATGTATGAAATTCACAAGGACTACAAAATAAAACAAGTCTTCAAAACGGAAATCGTCAAGTATCTTAAATTCCAAGCAAAGCTCCGATTTCTTCTTACTCGCATGAGTGAGTTTTGATTTTTATGTTTTCTATAATTTTTTACATTCAAATTTTATTTTAGAAGTCGCCCAATCACCGCCAATTCTTCGAGCCATATTGTTGTGTGCCGTGAAGTCCTCGTCATTTGATGGCAACACCATCAGCTCATTTATTTTAAGTCGCAAGACCAAATACACTTCTAGAGGCTGTAGCAATTTAGCCATTTTCTACTCGATTATCTTGGAGTTATTTGACAACAAGCGTTATTTTTCCACTATTTCCCAAGATTTTACCTACTTGCTCATCAAACATAAAGAACTCAATTGTGAGAAGGAATTCGCCAAAGTCGAGGCAACTTACTATTTTCATGTGAAGGAGAACAGCGAGTGGCAAAGTGTGAAGTTTGTCCCTCCGATGCTGAAGAAGAGACTTGAGATTGCGATGAAGAACAGGAACTAACATATTTCAAAGATTCAAGGGCAAAGTGAAATAATGTGTAATTTACTCATATCATATTTTATATCATAGTATTATTTTTTGTATCATTTTTTTGTGAATAGCTGAAAATATTATTACTATCGGTGCGGTTATTTTTGATTTTATCTTATCTCGGTTCAACTTCATTTATTTACATAAAGTCACATCGAATAAATTGCGTTTCTTTGTATTTTCACAATTCACTTTTAATTCTAACAATATAATTTTTGAAAAATTGAAAAAATTGCTCACTTTGAAAGTTTGGAGAACATCAAAAAAGAAATTGACAAGGAATAGAACCGATGCGCAGGAAGGGGGAAAAATGAATGATAATTAAAATGGAAAAAAGAGTTCAGACAATTATGTAACTTTGAACTTCGTATTTGAATGATGAAAAGAAACTTGAATTATTGCACGTGAAAGACCATGAACTCTGAACAAAAACACAAAAACTGATGAGCATATTCAATCGGTTCGATTTCCAGGGATCAGTGGCCGTTTCGTACTGTAATTGGTGTTACCATACTTGAATCCGATCAGCTGCACAGCAAGAAAGTCAAACTGCTCCATCACATCCACGGCAATATCCAATTTGAAGATGGACTTGAAGTCGTTCTTCGCTTCTTGTTCAAATCGAAAGTTTGGCTCATTATCCCAGATTTTCCAGACTTCAGGATTCTCGAGTTGTGCTCGGACTTCATTCGTGCAGAGGTAATTCATTGATCTTGTGCTGGCGATGTTGAGCACAAAGTAGAGGCAAGAAGAGTTGAGTTTCGGGGGCTGGGTGAATTTCACGGCCTCTTTTCTCACATGGAGCTTTTTTCCTCCGTTCTGAAAAATTTTAATTTTTGTTGTTTCAAAACCAATTTTCAAAAAAATAAATATCTACCTTGATCTCGTTAGCGAACGGGAAGATCGCAAGCAGATACTCGCTGGGCTGCTCGTCGTACGTCATCGGGAATGCCATGCGGAAGAAAACGGTTTGGTTGTGCCCGTGACTGTTCAATTTTGCCCTCGGCAAGGTGATAATCGGAGATGACGTCATCACGACAATCTCGGGAGCCAACATTCCGGTCCAGTAATCGCACTGGGTTGAGAAGATTTTGTAACACTCGTTAGCCACTTTTCTGAAACGCTGGGCCACTTGCCGATTCAGCTTTTCGTCGAAGAAATCCCTAAAAAAATTTTATTTACTCATTTTGTTTTTTTTATTCTTTCTTAAAACTCACCGGTCCTTGATGTACGGCCAGAACTTTGGAACGTTCTCCAACAGAAAATGAAAAGTTCCTCCTTTCATCAAGACCATTCTAAAGATCTCATCGTGCTTGGCGAGAATAGCGGACTCAACAGCGGAGATTCCAACATGATTTTTGATGTCAAGTGGGCTGCCGAGTTTCAGAAGATATCTGACCAGATAGACCTAAACAGTTGAATGAATGTGAAGTTTTTTTTCAAAAGAAAAACGTACGCTTTTCAGGTTGATGGCCTCGTTAAGGAGGGTGTTTCCCTGTTCACAAACAACCGTCAAGAAGTTCAACGACAACTTCTTGAGCACCATTGGGACGAGCATCTCGCAAGTCTGGATGTTCAGGGGTGAGGACGTTGGCTTCCGGCAGAAACTGATGACATTGTGAAGAGGGTAGGGAGGACTGCTCAGTAGCCTCTTCAACTCGGAACTGGGGATTTCTTTCAGCGCAACCGTCACGTTCTCAATGTTGTATGTCTTGAGTCCGAAACTCAGAAATTTGATCCAGTCTTTCATGGCACGTCTGCCGGTGTTTTCCGGAACTCGACTCCCTTCGTCGCGATCCTCCCGTTCACGGCTCACGGATCTGGATCTGGGCTCCGGCTTCGGCTCTCGAAGTTGATCAAGCTCGACTTTGATCGGACGATTCATGATGATGTCTTCTAAAATATGTATGAAGTGATTTTTTTCAAATTTTCTAAGAGTTAAATAAATGAATGTCACAATAATTTGAGTAAGAGGAAAAGAGAAAACACTTTTTTGAGTAAATTTGTTTTTTTTTGCAAGAAAGAGTTTTTTTTAAATTTTGTTTATAATTGTTTTAGCGGTATTTTTGAAGAATATTCAAATAAGAAAACGTATAGAAAAAAGGAAATAAAAAAGAAATAAGCAAGGAGCGAATTCGGAAGAGAAAGGAAGAGAAGAGGTAGCAAATGAACCGATATCCATATGAAAAGGATTATAAGGAAACCGAGAGCAGGTGGTCAGGAGCAAACTAATTAAACGTTTGGTAAAGGAGAAGAAAAGGAGGTACATAAACCCGCTCAAGAAATGATTATTCCTCTTGGCAATTGACAGATGTGCATTTAAAAATGGACAAAAAGTCGCTACCAATACCGGTTTATCGGTAGCAAACCGGTACAAATTATCCAGAACCTAGATTTTTGATCCCTTGGGGTTTTTTTTAAATAAAAAACTAATTGCATCCCCAGAATATCGATACTACGGGTAAGGTGACTTAAATTAGGGAGGAGAAGGGTTCAAAAGATATTTCGCGCACTGAAGACAATAAAGAAACGACTCTCGCCACCCTCGCGACCAGCGCCCCCAACGTCCAGTGGCAGTGTAGTGCAGTGGAGCGTGCATGGAACATTCCCTCGTGGCAAATTTTCGAATGCGGTTTTTTGCACTGAGAATCCAGAAAAATACAGTTTTCACCCGATGAAAACCCATATTTCGCAAACTTATTTTGATAGAAAGTTTCGAATTGGAAAATAGAACTTCTTAATCTTAGAAACGACGATCTTTGTTTAAAACGGAAAGTTATAACGGGTTGAAATAGTGGATTGAAAAATGGGTTTTTTTACCTTTGGGAGATTAGAGCAAATCTTTCAGTACCTTTTTCTGTGTTCTGATAAAATTTTCATGATAAAAACATGAAAAAATATCTGGTTTTTAAAATTTAAATTCCAACAAACCAGAATTTAAAAAAAAAACAACCGCAGCTAGCAAAACGAGCCAGAAGTTGGTCCTGGTCTCTCACCAAGGTTACGCCTGCCGCGCCGTGACCAATAACGGTTTTTTATTGATTGCAAACCGCTACCGGGGTCCGGGGAGCTATCCGGGTGAAAAAAGTACCTTGTGAAGCTTTGAAAGAACACCATTTGACAACGTGGTTCATGGTTCGCATAAAACTACAAAAACTGTTGCGGCTCCCAAAGAACGCTCCCTCCACACACTCTCTCCTGCATCCATTTCTCTGCATCTCCTCCGCGCCACATACTTTTTCCCTTACAGCCGCGAGAGGTGTTTTGTTGCTCAAACTGTCTGCGTTTTAGCTTGCCCCATTGTATCTCTTTTTGTTTTATAGAAATGCGAAGGGAACGCGGCACTAAAATGTCATCGTCAATGCGTAGTTTTCTTTTTGAAAAAGAACTGTTCAGACGGTATAGACAGTTCAGACGGAATGAATAAAAAATATTCTAGAAATTTCTACCTATCTTCCTCCATATTCTCTGAAGTCATTGTTAATGGTGTTGGATGCTGTTTTTAAAAAAAACGGAAATCAGAAAAAGATCATCAATTTATAATACAAAAAACAATGAAACAAATTAGATTTTCAAAGTGCAATTGAAAATACATCAAACAAAAAAGTGTTTAAAGAGACAAATGAAACAATTTAAAAAACTGATTCGCAAAAATTCCAACAAAAAAAAACATTGTTAGCAAGATATAACGAGATAACATTGACAGAAACAATTTTGAAAATAATAATTCAGATAATGCCTGATGAAATGAAAGTTGGGCGAAGATCAGAAATATAATGGCAATATCAGAGGATAGAAAAATTGAGAAGAAGAAAAATGTGAGAAGGAAGAGAAGGAACGGAGAGAAAATGAATTGAAAGAAAAGAAAGATGAAGAATCCGAGGGAAACGATGACGATGACGAAGAAGAAGAAGAAGAGGAAGAAGTTGACGATGATTCCACAGAAGATACCTCATTTGCTCTTCTAACCCCTCCATTGTCTTCTGTCTCCCCAGTTTCCACTTATCCCGCTGAATCTACTGACTCTACGAGTTCAATGGAGCCAATGGATACTACGGATAGTCCACTCACCTTCAATGTCTTGAGTTTAAACTTGGAGGTTGAATACCCGGAAATCATGGAGAAAGTTCGAGAGGATTTGAAGAAGCAACAAATGTATTATGATGTAAGTTGATTTTCAAATTTTCAATTGAAATTCTGAACTTTATTCACAGCAATTGTCAGCAAATTAAACCAGATAGTTGTAGTTACATATTAGACTAATTTTTTCTTATTTCAGCTCCGCGATCGCCTCAAGGAACTTTTGGAAAAATCCCCTGCAATGAATCAAAGATCTTTGCCTAGCCGTTCATTGAATGTTTGAATTTCAAGTTTAGAAGTTTCTGCTATTTTGATCTTGTCATAATTATCCCAGTTTTGGATGTTTGTATTAAAGTCATGGTTAAATTGTGTTTTTTTTAAATTTGTAATTTTTGGATAATCTTGAAGAATAAAATTTGAGATTTTTTCTAAACAATCTGAGATTCATATCCGCAGTTTTTTTCTGATTGTGAGATTGTCGATTTGAAATTATATCATTGCAAACAGGTTGAAACCTGAAATTAAAGATGATACATACATATAATTATAAACAAACTCAGTTCTATGATTCCAATTTTCACAAAAGTAATTTTGGTTTATTTTTCGATTTTTTCCGATTTTAACTATCGATTTTCGGTGACCTTCAAACTCCCACTACATTGTACCCAGTGACTCCGCTCCCTCTTGTCTGCAGACAGCACACATCCTACCCCCTCTCGGCCAATACCCTTCCGCTCATTCTATCCTGGTCGTCTCTCTTTCGGGATGCCCGTCATATAGTCCTGTCCCAATCAATAACCCCTTTTGCTGAAAACATGGTCGACGAGTCTCCAAGATGCGATTATTTTTCATTAAGTGAACGAGCTCAAAAGAAAATATTTGATTTCATGGATATGGCGCAAATGTAAGTTTTTCTTTGTTGGCAGTTTTCACGAAATGGGGAATTTTTCAGATACCGACTAGGTAGTGCGTCTGAAAAATGGAAGTATCATGTCCATGACAAAAATATCAAAGTGAACAGGATGAGATTCAGTTTTTTCAACGAACATTTTCGGATTGAAGTATGTGACCCGATCAAACTCACTGTGCAGATTTCTGACCAAACTGCCGAAGAGCATGGCCCGCTAAATTATGAAAATCGCTTTTGTGTCCAGTTTCCTAGAAATCCAAAATCAAGTTGGTCACGCTTCAATCGAATGATCAGTGTGTATGAAGAACTGAATTTTATGTTCACTCTCGCGGATGTCATTATTCATTTGGGACCAATACCGGATTTTTTGGATGTGTTCGATTCTTTGATTCCGATGTTCAACAATAAATTTGACAATTTGGTAATTGGGGATCCGGAAGCATCTGGTGACAAGATAACACGCGCTCAGCTGAAACACGTTTTGAATAAATGCTACGGTGAACGACTTATTACCTTCAATGTTGAAGCTGGACCGGCGGTTGATCTACCGATGAGATTCGAGATAGTAGAATTATATGGATCAAATTGGATAACAGAAAGTATGCTGTCAAATACAACTGCTAGAAGTGTCAAAATCACATCTCCTGATGGAACAGGCCAAACTATCTCGTTGGCTTGCGTTGCTGGTATAATCTTTGAATGGTATATAGGAAACATGGGAAACCTTGAACATTTGCGATGCTTTTTTTGGATTCCTACCAATAATGCACCAGATGACTTTCTTGAACCGATTCTTAATGGAATTCCCCCTTTGGATGCTCCGCCATTAGGTGCACCCCCAATAGCGTGAGTTTACCGATTTGCCTGAAGCTGTGCCAACTAACTTTAAATTTTTTCAGATTACTGAACAATACTAGATACTATCAACGTGCTGACAGAAAACTAGCGGCTATCTATTACAATCGTCAAGTATTCGTTATTGAGTTTTGGTTTGTTAGCTGGCAATAACGATAACTAAGAAGAATGTGTAAACTGAATTCTGTGCTTAAACACTACCTTTTCTATATTAAATATTTATATAATCTGATTGTGAAATATTTTGAAAAAGATCTGTAAATTAATTTTGTTGTGTTTTTTGTTTTTTTTTTTTCATAATTGGTCTTTGAATATGGTTTGACACCAACAGTTTATACTTACATCTATACATATTTCATTTTGTTTTACTTTAATTGTATTTTTTTAAATTTCTATTCGTTTTTTTTCAGAGAATGGCACGTGATCCGAATCCTCGTCCTCCTCCACCTCCCACTCTAGTTCCATTCAAAATTAATTTCTTGTCACTGTCCCCTCGAGTAATTGGCATTTTAATACCTATGTTGGAACTATCGCAAGTGTAAGAATATGTTTGCCAACTTCCTAAAACCTATTTATTTTCAGATACAAACTTTCAAAAATGTCTCGGAAATGGCAAGCAGCAGTGAAAGCTGCGGAAATGGTGCTAGAAACTTTGGTTGTTGATTTTCAAAGTGACGATTATGAAATTGAAGTTGTGAATGAATCACAGAAAGTTGTCATTGTGGTTCCTCATTGTGAACCCCAACAACCAAATGAAGATAGAGAAATTGTTGTGGAAAATGCAGAAGATCCCGATTTTGAATCGTCACGCAGGAAACAATTAGCAATTGCCTTGAGCCGACTATCAAAAATGTTTGCTTTTGAGAAAAGGGAACTTTTAATGGTAACACAACCGGACCTATATGAAACCGTTGCATGGCTCAATTCCACATGTGATGTGCGATTTAGCCACCTAACCTTTGGAGGAACTGAACAGACTATATCACGAAGACAACTTCATCTCATTATGACCATGCTGTTTGGCAAAGAACTTGTGATTGAAAATGTTGAGAAAGGAGAATCGGTCAGATTGCCGACGAATTTTGAGGTGATCCAATCGATTGGATCAAACTGGTTCACGGAGGAAATGTTGATGAACTTGCCGGGCAGGGAACTTCATATTCGGCAGCATCCAAATGATAATCCAGCAATATCGATTGATATTCTCAGTGCGCTCGTGAAGAAATGGTATGAAGGAGGATTTGTCAAACTTCGGTATTTCACGTGTCACATCTTTGTCGATTATGGTGATGCCCAAGAACGTGTGAGCGTGATGAACAATATTCTTCAGAATATTCTTGCCGGGATTCCGGTTACGTCTCAAGTTCCAAATGATGCTCCTGACAATATGTAAGTGGATTAAAAAAAAATAGAAATAAAAAAAAAACTCCGACGTTTTGCAACCACAATTCACACAGCTTATATGTAGCAACTCGATTGAATTCATGTTTTGTTGTTTTTTAAAGAACATTTTCAAGTTGCGAAACGTCGTGGTAAAATCTCATGTTTCAATAATGATAAAATGTTGGGTTTCTTTTTCAGAAGGGAACTTCTCCCAGATGAAAATCGTTTTTTTATCGAACGAACCAATGGAAAACGTGCAGCTTTGTTCATTCCTAGTAGGAAGAATAAAGATCTGTTTTACTTCAGAGTTTGGATAAGAAACCAACAAAATGACGATGAAGACATTAACGAACCAATGTTCCCATGGGCATTATGGCCTTGATCTCGATTTTGTCTATATTCATATTTTGTTAAGGTCTTCACTAATAATTTTATTGGATATTTGAATCCTATTTTTCATTTTTATTTTTAACATTACCTCATATATAAGATTTTCTTCTCAGTGATATTTATCCACTTATTCGTGTAATATTTATTTGACTGTTTATATTCCGTGTTTTTCATTCAGTTTAAGACAATTTGATTTTATTCTTATTCTTCATCAACAATCAATTCGCTTATTGTTGTTATTTTGTCTTATTGCGTTATTCTCAAAATTCCAATTTATTTTCATTCTCCATCTGGTATCCAATGAATTTTCCAATTTTTTTTTGTTAACTTTGTGTATTATAGAAATGGTTCATTGTCAATTTTTTCTACTTGTTTCAAGGATTTACGGAGAAATCGCAATTTTACACAAATCGTTGCAGAGTTAACTCTAACCTGTTTGACAAGCCGTCTGTCACATCAGAGAACACACAAATATCACAAACCGATCACTTCTGACGCGTGTTTTTAGAATTTCTTTGCAATCTTCAGATGAAAAGCACATGACTTTTTGACTTCCGGACTAGAATCCTGACGGATTTTGTTTTGGAAAGAAATCGGTGACGAGTTTCAGTTCTAAACATCAGCACCAAAATCCCTCACTTCCAATCCAAGGATCAACGCGTTCAAACCATATGGTAAGGATCAACTCCCGGCCAAAGTTTCTCTTCCCTTTTTATCACACTTATCACGGATGCGATGTTGCAGTTGATCTATGTTTAGCCAAGATGGAGGAAATGACAGGTGGTGTATGTACGGAACGATAATTGGAAGGGGAGATCCCGAAATAAAACTGAAACCTTTGGTGAAAACTGGGAAACACTTTAATCTGCGAGCTAAAAGTGTCAAAGAACTTTCCGACGTTTCACAACGGCATATGTTAAGTAGAAGGTTGCGAAACGTCGGGGTACAGGGCCCAGTATATCTAGAACGGTGTCAGAGACCCGTCGACGTTTTGCAACTGCATCTTGCTTTGTGTTTGTGGGTTTTGAAGGTTTCTTAGCCTCTGAATCGCCGTATTTCAAATCCGGAACCTGCAAATTCTGACTTCTGACATCTGACATCTGACTTCAAGACGTCGTCCGACCTCTGATCCGTTTCTTATTTTTTATTTTTAATTCAGAATACACTAAATTCAAAGTGCAGATGAGAAACAAAAAAGAAAAAAAGAGATTATCACCTAATCCAGTGCGCATCGTAGCTTCTGCCCTTTTTCTTTTCCTTACATCAAAGTCCGCAGAAAAATGTTTGCTCAAGTGTGATTAATGGAAGGGAATTCGAGTAAACAACAGATACGGGTAAGAAAGGGAGATCTCAGAAAATCAGTTGTTTGTACCTTGTCTATGCCTGAATCAGTCCTTGCATAGTTCTAAAAATCAATTGTCTTATTTCATATGCAACCCTGCCTTGATTCTTGACTTGCTCCTTGTTCAATCCTGACGCAATCGTTGTCTAAAACTAGTAGTTGCCGAGTACGGCCGCCTTGATTTGTTTCAACAAAAATGTTTATCTCATCCCAAAATTCCAGATAATAATTAAAAATCAAAAAGCGCAGAGGCCGCAAAACACCATGGTAAATAGAAAAAGACAGGGGGTAAACAATAAAATCGGAATGAGGGACATGGTACTCTGAGTGGATACTGACGAAGTGTTATCATTGGGAAATTACGGATAGTAGCTGACGACATCGTTGTCGAGGATGGTAAGTCCTTGGATTTTGTGGCCGACTCTGAGGAACCGTTTCAAGTAGGTGGGGCGGTTACAGTCG
>LR575302.1:0-25393 GCA_900536345.3 Caenorhabditis sp. 39 LS-2015
CAACGTAAAAGTTAGGCCACTCACGTAAATTTACATTTTTACACGTGAGTGGCCTAACTTAAAATTTCTCTTCCCTTGGGCTACCTTGCCGTGAAACGTGTAATAACTGTAAAAAATAATTTTTTCAATTCAAAATTTAAAATTCAGAAAATTGAAAAAATAATTAATTGAAAAAATTGAAAATTTTTCAAAAATTGTATTTTGATAAAAAATTCCGAAATTATTTTTTTTATCAGAAAATTTTCTCAAAATTGTAAAAAAAATATTTGACATTTTTTTTTAATTCGAAAAATTTCCAATTTTTTCAAATTTTGTGTAAGCTACCGTAACATTTAAAAAACTACAGTAACACGTTTCAAAAAACCATTTTTCAAATTTTTTTGTACAAAAAATCAAAAAATCACCACCTTCCGTCTCAAATTTCACCGCCTCCTCCTTCCCACCTGACCGACAAAAAATGGTTTCCCGTTCTCAGATTACCTTCGAAAATTTTTCAAAAATTCCAAAAGATTTTTGAAGTATTCAGAAGGTCTCAAAGGTCATCTGAAGTCAAAAATTTTCAAAGTTTTACGTGACATTTTCTCTTTACATTTTTTATGAAATTCTTGTGTAAATTTTGTGGTTCCTTCCTTTCGGTCCACCGACTTTATTCCATTTTATTCGATTTAAAATTTACATAAAAAATGGGAAAAAGGGGGGGAAAGTTTTGGACGACGTTTCGCAACTTTGGGAAAAATTTAAATTGTTTTTGAAATTTTCAATTAAATTTCAAAAAAATTAAATTTTTCAAAAAAACAAGATTTTAATTTTAAAACTTCAAAAAAATGCATTTTTTCAATTTCAAATTTAAAAAATTAAATTATAAATTTTTTCTAAAAATTGAATTTTTTATAGATTTCAAAATTTTGAAATATGACTTTTTTTGGTAAAAAATCAAATTTCAATTTTTTTGAAAAATAAAAAAACTTAAATTTTTTTTTAAAAACTTAAAATTTTTTTTTGCTATTTTTTCAATTTCGAATTTGAAGAATCAAATTTTAAGTTTTCACTGAAAATTAAATAATTTCAAAAGGTTTCAAAATTTTAAAAATATGACTATTTTTGAAAAAAAATCAAATTTTTAATTTTTAAAAATTTGAAAACTTAAAAAAATTGCACTTTTTTCAAATTCGAATTTGAAGAAATAAATTTCGAATTTTCAATAAAAATTGAAAAAATACTTTCAAAAATTTGAAAAATTTGAAAAAATGACTTTTTTGAGAAAAAAAAATTAAATTTCCCATTTTTTTAGATAAGTTTTCAAAATTTTAAAATTCTTTGAAAAAAAAACATTTTTCTGTTTGCAAAAACCCGAAATTCCTCAATTTCTCAACTGCGACGTTTCGAAACTTGAAATTAAAATTCGAAAAAAAAATAAAAAATTAAAAGTAATTTTTTTTCGAAATTTCATTATTATTCAAAAATTCAAATTACTAAAAATTTTTAAAATTTGATTCTAGTTTTTTTCTCCATTTTTTCAAATTTTTTCTCAAACCTTCCCATCCCGATCTCTGCTCCCCCACTCTTCCCCCTCCCATTTCCGTCTCAATCTAAAAATAATAACACCACAAGGAAGCGAGAAAAAAAAACAATTATCTTTGTTATTTTACACTATTTAATTCTCTCACCTCACCCATGGTACCCTCCCACAACTCACTTTTCTTTTCGAGTACGTACACTTGGGAGAGTGACGGATGATGAAAAATAGAAATAGAATAATAGAAAAGGAAAAAACCTCTGGAAAACACGGTGTTTGAACTTTTCTACTTGATGTAGGCAATTTTTAAAAATACCCGAAAAAAATGAAAAATTTAAATTTTCGTTTCTTTCAACAAAAAAATCAAAATGTTGGAAATTTTGAATTTTTATTTTATTTTTAAAATTTGAATTTTCTTTAAATTATATTCATCCAAAAACTTTAAAAAAAACTTTCTAAAATAATAAAAATTTGAAAAAAAATGTATCCAAAAAAAATTAATTTTTCATTATAAAAATTTTGTTTTAAAATTTCGAAATTTATTAGAAATTAGAAAAACACTCAATTTTCCGGTTTTGAAAATTTTAAATTTTAAAACTATAAAAAATTAAAATAAAATTTGAATCAAAATAAAATTTTAAAACTTTTTTTCAAAAATATATTTTAAAAAAAAAGATGTTTTATAAAAATTAAATATCGAAACTCAAAAAAATTAATTTTCAATTTATTTATTCAAAAACCAGAAGAATATTTTTAAAAATTGATTTAAAATGAAAAAATTTAATTTTTTTTTAATTTAAAATTTTTTCAAAAAATGTAAAATTTCATTTTTTGCAAAAAACAAAATTTTCCAATTTTCAAAAATTCGGCAAAAATTAATTTTTAATTTTTTCTTATTTTTCAAAAACTTCATTCAATTCAAATTTTAAAATTATTCTAAAACTCGGAAAAAAATTAAATTCATTTTTTTTTAATCCCCCAAAATTCTCAAATCGCTCTCCCCTCCCTCCATAATTTCCCGCTCCCTTGCCACTTCCTGTTTTCAAAAAACCCCAAAAATATTTCTTTTCGACAAACAAAAAAAAGAAAAGAAGAATGCCGATATTTTCGAAAAGTGTTCCAATTTTCTGGCAATTTTCAAAAAATTTCTCTCATTTTTTGTCGGCCGCCGCCGACGAAAAACACCTGTTTCCGGTCGGTTTTTTTTTCGTTTTTTCGCATTTTTTTTTTCATTTTTCTCACCGCACCATGTCCATATGTGTCTTCTTTTTTCCTTTTTCTCCTTCTTCAGGAGAAGAAGAATTCAATTTCTTTAAGCCCCGCCCACCTGTTTGATTTGGGCGCTCATTCAAATTCGATTCTCTCCTCCTCGCATCGCTTCACACTTCACACACTTCATCACTTTTCGCCACTTTTTCCGTCAATTTTTTTCTCCTTTTTTATGGTCACGGATGATGAGCATCTTGTGTGTTTTGGACTGGACGTCTATTAAAAAATTGAGAATTGAATTTGAAAAAAAAATTTAATTAATAATAAAAAAAATTTAAAAATTCGAAAAAAAAAATTAAATTTAAAAATTAATTTTCAAAAAATATTGAACATTTAAAAAAAATTTTTTTTTCAAAATAAAACTGTGTGAATATAAAAAATAAAAAACTCAAAAATTCATAACAGTTAATTTTAATTAGAAAATAATTTTTTTTTCAAAATCAAAAAAATCCGAATTTTTTTTTTGTTTTCATTTTTTGAATTTAAAAAATTAAATTAAATTTTTATTTACTTCTTAACTTCAAATTAAAAAAAAAAATTAACTAGAAAAATATTAAATTGGGTCTCGACGCGATTTTGTTGTTTCGCACGCACAAAAAAATGATTTTTGACTGGATTTTTTTTCTGAATTTTCAGAATGAAAATTTTCTACAAATGGGCAGATAAAATGTGAAAAATTTCTTACATTTTGATTAAAAATTTTGAAAAAATAGAACTTAAGCCGATTGAAAAAAAAATTAAATTATAAATAATTTTTTTTTTAAATTTTTTTTTCTGAAATTCAGTGATAAACTGATACAAGTTTATCAACTATCATTTACCACATCTAATTTTATTGTCACAAATCAGAAAAAAAAAATTTTTTTTGGAAATTTTTGAAAAAAAAATACTGAAAAAATTCCAAAATTTCAAACAATCACTAAAATCACTGAAAAACACCAAAAAAACATAAATCCAATTAGGAATTGATCTAATCATACCGGTTTTATCAGTTTCACCGCAAAAATTAAAAACAAAAAAAGAAAAAAAAATCGAAATTTAAAAAAAAATCAAAAAAATTTCCTTTTTTCAGTTTTATTTTTTCAAAAATCAAATTCATTTATTTTCAATTATAAAATACGTGCGAAAACACCAAAATACTCAGTAAATTTTTGATCTGTGTCAATTTCAACCGAAAATTCTCGAAAATCCGTGATTTTCAAGTTTCTAGTTAATTTTCGAAAAAAAAATTAACTCACTTATGAAAAATCGATGAAAACCATCGTATCCTGTCGTATTTGACCTTTGAAAGTAGAAAAAACTCGAGAAAATAGATAGAACAACCGTTTTCCCGCCGAAAATAACCCGCCAGAACAATCATCCAATGCAAGTGCGCTCTATTGAACATTTGCAGGTTTCCGCGTTAAATTGACCATTTTCGAAGGAAAAAATACGGAAAAATGCCAGTCGCCAAGGACAATCAATTCTGGGATGCTTTAATGGAAAATAAAGTGGCGAAAAAGCTGATCAAAAAACATAAAAGCAAGGCCAAATGCGAGAATATTGACGAGTTGGCGGCACGGTATGAGGTGTCCAAACAGGAAGTCGAAAAGGTATGGGGATTGAAGCGAGAGGGTATGGTACTGTAACAAAAAACAAAACGAAAAATTGAAAAAAAAGAGAAAAAAGTGAAAAAAAAAATAAAAACTAAAAAATTGCAAATTTTTTCTAAAATATTTTTTCTAGAATGCAAAATTGCTACTTAAACATTTCAAAATAATTATAAAAAATGGTAATTTTTAATTTTGAAAAAATTGAAGATTATAAAAAAGTTAAATAATTTTTTTAAAATTTTTGTCCGATTTTTTTTTTAAATTTTAGAAATTTTAGTTTTTGTTTTTTTTTACAAAGTTACTATATAATTTTTTCAAAGTTTTCAAAATTTTTTAATCAATTTTCAAAAAGTAATTTTTTGAAAAATGTCTAAAACATTTAAAAAATTCCAAAAAAGTGAAAAAAAATCATTTTTTTTCCAAAATTTTTTAAAATTTTAATAATTTTTTTATTAATAAAAATAATAATTTGCAAAGTTTTCAAAATTATAAACATTTTTAATAAACTTAATTCTTGAAAAAAGTCAAAAAAAAATTCAAACTTTTTTTTCGAAAAAAATGTTGAATTTTTAAATTTACATTTAAAAAAAATGGAAACCAACTATTTGCAAAACTTTCAGAACTTTTTGATTTTTTTTTGATTTTTGAAATTTTTTTTTTAAAAAACTGTTTTTAAAATTTCAAAAAAATTTCCAGGTCTTCAAAATTTTCCAATTGATGGACGATGACGGTTCGGGGACAATTTCGTCGTCAGAAGTCGCCAAAATGCTGAACGAATTGGGCATTGACGTGTCGCCGAAGGTGGTGCAGGCGGTGATGAGAAGCAGTGATGTTAGCGGTGATGGACAGATCGATTTCGAGGAATTTTTGGCGGCGGTTACTTCGAAAATCAAGGTGAATGAGAAAAACTGCAAAAATTGATGGGAAAAAAAATTGAAAAAAATTAAAAATCGAAGAACGCAATTTTTTAAAAAACAATTGATTTTAAAAATTTGCTAACAAAAAATGTTTTATTTTTAATATTCCATCAAAGAAGAATTAGGTTTCAAACTATATGAAAAATTCAAAATTCAAATTTTAATTTGATTTTTTTTTCAACTAAAAAATTTCAAATTCAAAAACAAATAAATTTTGAATTCTAAAATAATACAAAAATATTTCTAAAAATGAATTTTGAAAATTCGGCTTTCTAAACTTTGAAAAAAAAAATTTAATTTAATAATTTCTTTTTCAGTTGAGCAATGTAAAAGCAGACGTTCGAGTGATTATGTCAAAAATTGATCAGAATCCAGAGAAAGTTGTGAGTTCTTTTTTGATTTTATGAAAAAATATTTTTGTAATTTTTCAAATAAAAAAAAATATTTTTGAAAATGATGAAATATTAATAAAAAAATTGGGAAATTTCAAATTTTATAATTTAGAAATCTCAAAAAAAAATTCAAAATTCAATTCGATTTTCAATTTTTTGTGAATTCGAAAAATTAAAAAAATTTGTAATTTTTTTTTTAATTTTTTGCAAAAATTCAAAGTGAATCTCGATTTTTTCAAAATCACTTTAATTTGAAAAAAAAACCATCCCAACCTCAAAGACCACTTTCAGATTTCGGCAGAAGAACTCGTTGTCGCCTGGAGTGAGACGGTTTCCACCAACATAACCGTCAAAGAGGCGTGCGCTTTGATCCAGCAAGCTGATACGCAAGGACGTGGAAAGGCGACGATTCACGAGTTTATTACCATGTGTCAGACTGTATAATTGCCCCGTTTTCGACGTGCAATTCCTTAATATTTTTTAAATACTTACTTGAAAATTTTAATTTCTGTGTCACTTGAAACTTTAACCATATACTGATCTCTCTCTCTTGGAAATATAAATATAAAGGAAATAAATTGCAAAATAATGATTGATACTAATGGAAAAACCGCGATTTTTCTTGGAATAAACTCGATTTTTCTTGTTGTGTTTTTATTGATATTACTGTGCCTTTTCCAAAAATCCGCAATGTCAAATTTTGTGTCGGTTTCATTTACGGTCTCAAATTACCAAAAATAAAGCGAGATTTATGATTTTCTGTAAATTTACGGGGACTGTACCTTGCAAAGTCCGCAACTTGTTGTTAATAGCAGAATCGAACTTCCAAACGTACCGTAGCCCAAAATATGTGTCGAATTACGGAGTTTCCAACTTTTCGGGTTACTGTAACTTGCAATGTCCGCAATATGTTGCAAATTTCAGATTTCGACCTTTTGAACATACAGTGACTCCAAATACGTGTTTATTTACGGGGTTTTCAACTTTCTGGGTTACTGTAGCTCAAAAAGTCCGCAATTTGTCGTTAATCGCAAATTTTGAGCATTTGAACGCACCTCAACACAAAAATTGATCAATTTACGAAGCTTTCAACTATAAGGGTTACTGTACCGCGGAATGTCCGCAAAATGTCGTTAATATCGCTATGAATGTTGAAGAAGGTTACTGTTGCTCCAACAGTCGGAAATTCATCGTTAATAGAAAATTTCGAACTTTTGAATGTACAGTAACCTAAAATATACATCGATTTACGGAAATTTTGACATTCCGGGTTACTGTACCTCGCCAAGTCCGAAATTTACCGTCAATATCGTTATGAATGTTGGATAGGGTTACTGTACCTGGAGAAGTCCGCAATTTGTCGTACATTTCAAATTTCGAGCTTATCAACGTACCGTAACCCGGGGTTTTCAACTTTTCGGGTAACTGTATCTTGGAATGACCACAATTCATCGTCAAGTTCTTCTTGATTGTTGAATAAGGTTACTGTAGTTTAAAAAAAAACCCGCAATTTTTCGTACATTCAACTCCAAAGGTACAGTAGCCCTAAAAATTATATATAATCAATTTTTAGGACTTTCAAACGTACCGTACCCAAAAAATCGTGTCACTTTATGGTACACCCATTTTGCGGATTACTGTACCTCGCAAAATCCGCTTCCCTTCGGTCATGACCTTTTCCCCAGTCAGACTATACTGATAAGTGATATTGTTCTTTGCCATTCGCCGATTTGTTTGTGTGCCCCCTTTGCCCCCCCCTCCTCGCCGTTACTTCTTCCACTTTCGAGTGGCTTTTCGAGTGATTTCACTCTCTCTTTCTCTCTTCTTCTTCTTCCTTTTGTTTCCTTTTCGTTTTCACTTTGAGCAATATAATCGACGTGATAAGCAAGCAATCAATGACTTTTTGATTTTTATTTCATCACTGATCTTTTTATCGTTTGATACGATATATACAGGCCATAATGATATGCACCATATGCTATATATTTACACATATCTCAGAAACCGTGAGAGATATCAAAAAATAGTCAACTACAAAAATATGCAAAATGAAGAGTGCTACAACTTGTTAGTTGACTACTTTTTGATATCTCTCACGGTTACTGCGATATATGTCAGAATACATGACATATGGTGACTAGTACCATATAGTCGCAGCAATCTTGATTTTGAGATCATGAGAGCTGGCTTACCATGAAAAAAAGTGTCACGACGTTTCGCAACTTTAAAAAAGCTGGCAGATAGTTGCGAAAAAAAAGGAGTTTAGTTGCGAAACGTCGTAGGAGCAAAATGGAAGTTGCGAAACGTTACACTTGGCAAACCAAAAAATAGCGAAACGTCAAGATGTTCAAATTTAACAATTTCTGATTGATACGGCCTAATTTCAGCCAATTTCAAGCATTTTCCGCTTTTCCCGCGCAAAGTAGATCATAACGTTTTTTCGGAGCATCGTACGGGTCGAAAATTCAAGTTTATCAGAACTTGGTCATATTACCCATCAAAATGATCGTAGTGGCATGGGAAATTTGAAAATTTCAATGAAGACTTTGTAGGTAGCGTTGCTTTCGTAATTTCTCTCATTTTCCAAATCCATCTTTCTCGCATCCCTTCTTAATTCTAATTCTAATGCTCCGGGTGGATGTGCATCCGGAACAAAACGGAACACCTGGCCGTCCATCCCGTCCATCCCAAAAGTACACCTGTTCCTTCCTTCCGTTCGTTCCTTCCGCTTCTTCTTCTTCTTCTTCTTATCCCTCCTCCTCCTCTGTCTGCGTCTCTTCTCTCTCATCCCTTCTCAGCCACCTAATCGCTGTGCTCGGCAGTCTTTCGTGCCGTCCGTCAGCTTCTTCTCCCCCTTCTTCCCCTTCTTCTTCCCCTCCGGCCCATCGATCCGAGGCGCCCTGGCTCAATGAGAGAGTGTACGAGTGGTGGGAGACGCAGAGACGGGGAGAGAGAGTCAGAGACTACTCATTCTGCTTCTGTGTGTCCTCCGTCGCTTTGTTTCAGGTCTTGCAACGAAGAATTTTGTTTTTTTTTTTTTGCTTCTTTGCTTTGCTCACATCTGGATTGCGTTTTTTGCTTTTGACTTCTAACGCTTCGTCCATTTTTTTCTGCCAGTTTTCGGGTGATTACTATTTGCTACTTTACGGAATTATGGAGATTGCGTGGTGGAAATTTGTTTTTTTCCTTCTTGATTATTTTTCCAATTTTTTTTCATCTTCAATTTCCTTCTGATTATTTTTTGCTTCTTTGTTTTTGAAATTCGATTTTAAAAAAAAACGGTATAAAAGTGAGAAAATGATACGAAATCAAAAATAATTTTTTTTTAATTTTTAATAAGAATATATCAACAGCTTTCTGACGTTCGAAAAAATTAACACTTAAATTTTTTTTTTCAATTTTAAAAAATTACTTTTTTAATATATTTTTTTTAAATTAAGATTTTCGAAACAATTAATTTTAAATTTTTCCAAGTCTATTTTCATGAATATTTCGAATTTTTTTAGACACAAATAATTTTTTTTTTAATTTTAGATTTTCAAAGCAAAAAATTTCAAAAATTATAATTTCTATTTTTTAGAAATATTATATTCGAAATAAAATAATTTTTTGAAGTAAAAAAAATGTAAATTTAAATTTAAATTGTTTGTTTAAAAAATTAACGAAAAACTATTTTTAAAAATTAAAAATTTTAAAAACAGATAATTTTTTCTTCAAATTTGCCAAAAAAACTTCAAAAAATGCAAAAAAAAATTATTTTTTAAATTCGAACTTTTTAAAAATTTCCCTCATCCTAATTGTAAATCCCCTCCCCTTACCTTCAATTTCAGAAAATTGTTTTAATTATCAAAAAAAAATTATTTTTTTTCAGACCGATACCCTAGACTAGTGACGACACCTGTGGACCAAATAATGAACATTTTCTAATTTTTTTCTAAATTCAAATTCAAATTCAAATTCCCGCCTTCCCGCCAAAAATGCACCTTCCACTGATAACACTCCTGTTATCAGGACTTTTTCGGGAATCCGCCACTTTTAATAAAGACAGGTGAGAAAATGCGCTGTACTGATAATTTTTAATTTTTCAAAAATTTTGTTTTTTTAGTATAAAAGAGTGCGCTCAAGTGCTCAGTGAGCATATGAAGGAGACGTTCGGCAAGATTTCTCATGAGAAAATTTTGAAACAAAATTACGAGAAGCTCGTCGAGGAGGAGCAATTCGATCCGAGGGCCGAGTTGAAACGGAGCAAACATCGCATTGAGGACTACTTGAAGGTCCGCAGCCAGTTTGCTTATGTAAGTGTTTTTGGATTTTTCCATCTTTCCATTTTTCAAAAATTTTCAACACCCCGACGTTTCGCAACTATCCAAAACTAGAGAAATTGGATAGTTGGGCAGATTGGGCAGATTTCTAGACCAAAAATGCTTCCAAGCTGAATTTTTATCAGTTTCAATTAGATTTTCAAATTCCCCATGTCAATGCGATCATTTTGATGGGTAATAGGACCAAGTTTTAATAAACTTGAATTTTTGATCAGTACGATGCTCCGAAATAACGCTATGATCTACTTTTGGCGGGAAAAGTGAAAATTGCTTAAAATTGACGAAAAATGGTCGGGATTGAGCGGAAAATGTTGAATTTGAATTCAAATTCAAAAAAATCAAAAATAAATTTCGCAACTGTAACGTTTCGCAACTTTTTATTCAAAACATTAAAACATTGACTTTTCGAAAGATTATATCGGTGTCTGGACCAATTTTTATACCTCTAATTGAGAAACGAACTTTCAGAAAGCAAAAATCTCGTTGGAAGCTCGATCAGTGACCAATGACACTGGTGTCAATGATCCTCAATCCAAGTCTTTCATCCGTTTCATGTCCGCTAAACAAGGTGAGTAAATAGGCACCCCGACGTTTCGCAACTCGAAACTATTTTCTTCAAAATGTTCTCTTAACTTTCCAATCTCAACGTGTCGAGTTGCGAAACGTTATAGTTGCGAAACGTCGCATCTTAATCGATGTTTTCAGGAAACGACGGAACGACAATCTACGAGTCGAATCATCTCGGTCGTCGGCTGAAAGTCAACGAGACAAAATCGTTTAATTTGACTCAGAATGCCAATTTTTACACGTTACCAACGTCTTCCGTCTCTTCGGCAGTCCATATTCCAACACCGTTGTATGACCGGAGTAAGTGCGCTCTAATGACATTTTTTGGGTTTTTTTTGGTCAAAATCTTCGCCAATTAGCATTTTTAGATGAATTTTAACGTTTTCCGCTCACTTCCACTTAATTTCCGCTAATTGTAGGCAATTTTCGCATTTCCCGCCAAAATTAGATCATAGCGTCATTTCGGAGTTTCGTAGTGACCGAAAAATCAAATTTATCGGTACTAGGTCATGTTGCCCATCAAAATTACCGTAGTAACATGGGGAACTTGAAAATCCAACTGGAAATGAAAGGGGAAAGCATTTTCGTTCAAAAAGAAAAAAATCATTCAATTTTGTAAATTCAAATTTTCCTTCAGACGAAGACCTTCTGCGAAAGGTCGAATGGTCGGACATTGACGCCGTGTACCGTACCAATCGCGAGGAGACCAAGGACTTGGCATTCCAACTGTTCTGCTCGGAAACCGGATATATGCGGTATTACCCGGCGGCATCCTGGTTTTGGGACAATCAGGACGAGCATTTGGACCTTTTCGATTGCCGCAACACCGAATGGTACATCAACTCGGCGACCAACTCGAAAAACGTGCTGATCATGTTGGATATGTCTGGTTGGTGTTCTTATCAGGCGTTCTTATCAGTAAATCAATTTTTTTTAGGATCCATGCTCGGTCAACGATACGAAGTTGCGAAACAGACGACTGAAGCGATTTTGGAGACTTTATCGCATAATGACTATTTCAATATTATGACGGTGAGTTTTTCAATCGATAAATCGATAATCAATCAATAATTTTGATTGTTTAATATCTCGGTAGTGATAAGAACTATCAAAAACTTTCCAACTGCAAAAATTATCCTTATCACCTTATCTCCAACTTCCAAGTTGATCACTTCCGTGTTTGCGGACTTTCCAAGCTACAGTAACCCGAAAAATCGATATTTTGCAGTTCTCCAAGAACACGTTCCTGCTGGACGGCTGTAACGGCACAAATGGTCTGTTGCAAGCGACGATGCGAAACAAGAAGATGTTGCGACGCAAAATGGACACTTATATGAGCGAAGGCAAGGCGGAATACGAAAAAGCGCTTCCGCTGGCGTTCAGTGTGCTTCTTGACGTGAGTCCGTCCATTGACATGGACATAGAAATGAGGCTGTCAACGAGTCGACGGCGTAATTGAGTTAGTCCCCTTGCTAATTCGCTGAATTTGAATAACGCGGTCTTGGCGGCCAAGGGGGCGACGTTTGAGCTTTTTTAGTAAACATACAACTGAAATTTGACGGGGAATTTGAATAAAAATTGCAGGTGAAAAATTCCGCTTAAATGCCGGTCATTTGGACGCCCCGACGTTTCGCAACTTTTGACTTTGCAGGTGTAACGTTTCGCGACTCAAAATAAGTGAAAAGTTGCGAAACGTTACAGTTGCAAAACAAGAAGTTGAAAGTTGCGAAACGTCGGGTCAAAGTGTCCGATTTTCGCATTTCCCGCCAAAAGTTGATCATAGCGTCATTTCGGAGTGTCGTACTGACCGAAATTCGAGTTTATCAAAACTAGGTCATGATACTCATCAAAATGATCGCATTGACATGGGAAATTTAAAAATCTAATTGAAAATTGTCTATAAATTGTGTAGCTTCGCTTTTCTCTATGTTGCTTTGCTTTCCTAATTTCTCTGGCTTTCGCTTAACATTTCGTGTATAGATTGATAGATTGATAGATAGCAGAACGCTTATCTTATCACAATCAGCCGTAGAAAATCGATAAATTGATAACCAATCGAAAAACAAATCAATCGATAATCCAATCGCGAAAACTGGAAAACCAAAGGTAAGTGGCTTCTAGTTTGCTTTTTTGCCTATAAATGTTGCTTTTCTTGGCTTCTTAAAATCGTTAATATTTTCGCACGGCTTTCTCGTTTTGTTTAGTTAAAAGGATCCTACGCCCTGCACACAAAGGAGGAGATGTCGATGATGTCGGCGAACGCGACAGCCGAACATCCGTTCCTGGTCGAGTTGCCGGAGCACGTGCTCACCGCTTCCAAGCAATATATCGATTCTGTAAGCTTTTGTGATGCATGATGTCCACGTGAAAAATTGTGTTGTTCTGTGAGATTGCTATTGTCTTGTGAAAGTTGCAAAACGTCCTTGTCGCTATGTATTGTGAAATTGTCGCAAAATTTCAAAAGTTCCAAATATTGTCGTTTACTAATGATCAAAGTTGTTTTGAGATATTTGTAATTTTGTAATTGTGCAATAGTAGACTGCTCATTTAAAAAAATGTCACAATTCTGTTAGTGGTTTCACATTACTAATTACTAATTGCCAATTAGAAATTAGTCGTAACTAATTGAAATAATTTCAAAAAAATATATTCGCGATAAAATGTGAAAATTATCGTGAAATATTTTCAAAAAAAATTGTTTGCAATAGTAGACGACTGACTTAAAATAGTTGCCGCACAAAAAAGTTGCCAAATTCAAAATGTCACAATTTTGTGGCTGTTTTGAACGAAATTTCAGCGGGATTCAAAAATTCAAAATGTCGTGAAAATTTTGCCGTCTACTAAATGGTCAAATTCGTTAGTAGACGGCTCATTTCAAAATAGTCGCCGAATATTTTTTCCAATAGTAGACGATTTATTTTAAAAATAATCGTCGCACAAAAATTGCAACTTTGAAATATTCGCCGTAGTTGCGAGATGTCGTAGTTCAAATAATTAGCAATACTATCAATTAATATCGATTTGAAATGTGTTGTATTGTGCTAGTCTACCTGTGATCGTCGTCAAAAAATAGTCGCTAGAATCAACAAAAAATTCAAAATTCTCATTGAATATCGTGCTGGTCTTGCCTTGTATCTGATTGTATCTTCTAGTATTTTCCAACTTCTTATCACCTTACCATTTCACCGGAAAATCAATAAATATTGATTGATTATCTTTAATTTCAGATCAACAACGGTGGTGGTGATAACAATCGAGGTGCCTGCGAGAATGTGATAATGCTTATCACTGATGGGGCTCCGAATGCTTATAAGAAGATCTTCGATATGTATAATGCTGATAAGAAGGTAAACGATGATAATCAATCGATAGTCAACCAATCGATAATCTCTCAATTTCAGGTCCGCGTTTTCACCTTCCTAGTAGGCGACGAAGCAATCGATTTCAATGAAGTTCGCGAAATGGCTTGTAACAATCGAGGCTATATGGTGCATGTAGCGAATATGGCGGATGTCGATGAGAAAATCCATCATTACATTCGGCGAATGTCGCGAGTTGTTGGAAGACATTATAAGGAGTCCGGACAGTTGTCCTGGTGGACTGGAGTGTATCGAGAGAGATTGGTGGGTGGAAATTGTGAGGAATTTGAAGAAAATTGATAATCGGGTCTGATTGTGATATGATACCGAGAAATTTGCAACTTTTTTTGAAAATTCGTTTCGGTTTCGAAATGTCGCAGTTCCGAAATGTCGTAATTTCGAAATGTCGGGGTTTCGAAATGTCTCAACTTTAAAATTTTGCGGTTGCAAAATGTCGCAGTTCCGAAATGTCGCAGTTTGAAAATTCGCGGTTTCGAAATGTCGTGGTTTCGAAATGTCGCGGTTTCGAATTGTCGTGGTTTTGAAATATCATGATTTCGAAATATCGCTGTTTTTAATTCTCTTACAATTAGTTTCGAAATGTTCCAATTTCAAAATTTCCTGGTTTCGAAATGTCGGGGTGCCAAAAAATCGCTAATTTCAGTACCTTCCCCGTCCGGAAATCTTCGCCGAACCGGTGCCGATCACCAATCAATCATTCGCCGTCATGAACAAAATGTCAGCTCGACGCAAGATTCGACTTCAAAAATCCGAAGCGAGAAGTCGAATGTTTGTGACTACTGTATCGTATCCGGTAATTGTCAACGAGACATTTATGGGTGTTGCCGCCGTGAATATTCCGTTGACCGAAGTCGCTCAGAAGTCACATCCGGCTAATGTAAGTATTGATTTATCGATTAACTATCGATTTTTTTTCCCAAAAATCACAAATTCCTTATAATTACAAGTTCAGATCGGTGCCAAGTCCTACTTCTTCATGTTGGACCAAAACGGTTTCGTAATGTCGCATCCGCAACTGCGTCCGATTGATCCTGTGACAAAGTACCATAAGCAAAACTATAATAATATGGATTTGTTGGAATTGGAAGTGGGACAGTCGCAGCAGGGACGAGCGAGTCAGAAGTCACAGGCGGTGTCGGATTTGGTTTGTGAATCGGGAGCCAACTATCAGGAATGTGTGGAGGAGTTGAGGCGGCAGGTGGGTGTATTGATTTATCGATCGATAATCGATCCAGGTTTTATCGATTGAATTTCGATAAACTATTGATTAATCCAGAATCGATCGATCGATAAATAAATCAATATTCATTGATTGATTATCAATTAGCTTTCACTTTGTCAATTATCGATCGATACTTGATTCAATTTTAAATAATTGATTATCGATTATCGATAGATTTTGAATTCAACGTTTTATCGATTGATTATCGATTATCAATTCCTTATCGATTTGTTGATTATCAATCGATAATCTCTCTATTTTTGCATTGATCGATTATCGATTAGCTGTTAATTTGTTGATTATTAATCGATAATCGTTCCAGTTTGATTTGATTAATTATCGATTGATTGATCCATTTTCATCGATTGATTTGTTGATTATAAATCGATAATCATTCCAATTTTTATCGATTGATTATCCTTCCAGGTCCGAAAAATGATCATCGACTGCGACAACAGCGACGTCCAACAACTCGACGTCCTCTACGCCACCGAAATCTTGGATAGAGTGTATCCGCAGACCAACACCTACTACGCAGAGTGTATCAATCACGCCAATTTTGTGTAAGCTTATCTATCATCGATTATCGATCGATTATTGATTTTCAGCTTGGGCCTGGCTGTCGCAAAGGGCGACGACTATCGGATAGTGAAAAAGCAGAAGAAATACGATTTCGGAAGGGTCAAGATGGATTGGATGGGTGATAAGCGATGGAAGTTGCATCCGCATTGGTGAGTACCATATCGGCACAAAAATCGATATTCCATTATCGATTTTTTGAGCCAAATTCAAAGTTGACCGGAATCGAAAATTTTCGAAAAAAAAATCTCAATCCCGCTCATTTTCCGTCAATTTTGAGCAATTCTCACTTTTCCCGCCAAAAGTAGATCATAGCGTTATTTCGGAGCATCGTAGTGACCGAGATTTTAAAATTATCAGAACTTGGTCATATTACCCATCAAAATGATCGCCTTGACACGGGGAATTTGAATTTTCCATCAATTTTCCCATCAATATTCCAGGCGCTACTGTTTCCTCAACGACACCGACACGCACATGTCCAAAGAGGAGGCGTTCGAGATCTACGCCCAGCAAATGTCCGATTCTGGGAAGGCTCCGTTGCTGTGCGAATACCGTCGGAATCTCGTCGAAAAGTTGCTTTTGGATATGGAGGCGACGAGTAATTTGATCGATTCATGGGACACTCAGTACAGTTTTATGCGCAAGTGAGGAAATATAGTCCGAACTGTAGATTTCCATTTTTTTCGTTACAGTAACCTGATCCACTTGGCATTCTTCTCGACGCCGTCCGGAATGATCAGATATTACAATTTGACACTTCAAGATTACGATTATATCGATCCGTATTGGAGTATTTTGGATCATATCGGACTTTTGTTGTCTTTGGAACATGCGCAGGTAGGTGCACTTGAAAAGTTTGAATTTTTGTGAAATTCAATGCATTGTCCGCAATTTTTGAAGCTACAGTAACTCAAAAAATTCAATTGTCGTAAAATTTGATGCCCGGTACGCAATTGTCAACTATCAAAGTTACAGTAACCCAAAAAACTAATTTGTCGTAAAGTTGAATGCCAAGTACGCAATATCCAACTTCCTAATGGTTATTGCGGATTTTCGCAGCTACAGTAACCCAAAAATTCAAAGGTCGTCAAATTTGGTACATGGTACGCAGTGAAAAGTCAAAAATTGATTCCTGCAACTATTTCAAAGCTACAGTAACCCAAAACATTCAAAAGTCGTAAAATTCGATGGCTAGTACGCAATTGTCAACTATCAAAGTTACAGTAACCCAAAAAATTCAATTGTCGTAAAGTTCTATGTCTAGTACGCAGTAGCCAACTTTCTAATGGTTATTGCGGACTTTCGCAGCTACAGTAACCCAAAAATTCAAAGGTCGTCAAATTTAGTACATGGTACGCAGTGAAAAGTTAAAAATTGATTCCTGCACTATTTCGAAGCTACAGTAACCCAAAACATTCAAAAGTCGTAAAATTCGATGGCTAGTACGCAATTGTCAACTATCAAAGTTACAGTAACCCAAAAAATTCAACTGTCGTAAAATTTGATGCCTGGTACGCAGTGAAAAGTCAAAAATTGATTCCTGCACTATTTTGAAGCTACAGTAACTCAAAAATTCGAAAGTTGTCAAATTTAATGCATGGTACGCAGTGAAAAGTTAAAAATTGATTCCTGCACTATTTTGAAGCTACAGTAACCCAACACAAAGAAAGCTCAATGTCTAGTACGCAATTGCTAACTTTCCATCGGTGATTGCCAACTTTCAAAGCTACAGTAACCCGAAAACAAAAAAAATTTGACAATCTCACAGAATTTACCGTAACCTACAGTAACCCTGTGCTTCCAGGAATCCTACAACCACTTCATCACCGACCTAAACCGCAAATCCACAGATGACCGGTATTACCGAAGAGCCGTGCGGATGAAAGACACAATAATGTTCGACGTGTCGAACAATTCCAAGATATGGTACAAGTCCGAGACCCAGTTGACGGGTTACGGTCTCAACGAGAATCTGACCATGTTGGGTCAGGCGTTCAAGGCGATTTATATGGACAAGGCGGTGTTGGGTGTTTCCGGCTACGAGTTCGCCTACGATCACGTCGTCGATACCATGGCGGAGCACGGATGTCCGGCGTACAACGAGACAAAGTGGTGTGTGCTGCTGGACGAGCACGCGTACGTGTTCTACAGTAATCAGAATGACATCTCGTACGAGGACTATCTGATTGGGCAGGGAAAGCACATCAGTCAGTATTTCGGCGGGTTGAATAGGATTGCTCAGCGGGCGATGGCGCTGTTGGTGGAGAACAAGTTCTACACAAAGTTGACGTATGTCGACAATCAGGCGACTTGTAAGACACCCAAAGTTGTGACCACGTCGGCTGGACGGTTGAGGGTAAGCGTTTTATCGATCGATAATTCAAAATCAATCAATATTCCAGCCCTTCTACCCTCTGCTCCAATTCCTCATGCAAACCTTCAACTTTTTCGTTCGTCTAGCGAGCTCAGTGTCCGGCGGAATGCTGGTTTGGCTGCCGAACATTCAGTTCACGCAAGGTACCATATATTATCGATTGATTTTTTAATAAAAATCAATCAATAACTTTCCAGCCTACACCGCCTCGTTCCACGAGGGAACCGAAGTCTATCCGTGTCCCAAAAAGTCGCCGTTCTACTTTTCCAATAAGGACGGCAAAAATCGACCGACCAGTTCGCATTTGGTTCAGATGAATCGGTCCGAGAGGCCGTGTAAAGACAACTCAAAGTGTTCGGTGTAAGTTTTTAAAAATTTCGCGTTTTATCGATTTATTGACACCCCGACGTTTCGCAACTTTCAACTTTTCACTTTTCAACTGTTGCGTTTCGCAACTCAGAAAAACGTTAAAAAATGAACTTTCGGCAGATATTTGGAAATTGAAAAATTGAAAAAAAAAAAAGGTGTTTTCGAGTTGCGTAACGTTGCAGTTGCAAAATGAAAAGTTGCGAAACGTTGCAGTTGTGAAATGTCGAGGTTTTGTCTCGTTTTATCGATTTCAATAAATTCCAAAGTAAAAATTCATTAATTAATTAATTAAAAATCAAAAAAATTCCAGTAAAATGGAAGCGGCGTTCGTGGATGGTACAAATCTCGTAATGGTGTGGATAACTCAAGACAAAGCCAGTGAGAACTGTTACGACGAATCGGAATGTGCCATGGAGGAACCGATGGCTGACAATCCGGCGACTGCTCCGTTCGGATTCGAAGAGGTTAAGAAGGAGGAGGAGTGCGAGGAGATTGAGAAGAGGAAGTCCAAGGCCAATGATGTTTGCTATTCGATTGATGATGACGATTCGGAGGTAGCTTTCAGTGCGCTTTTATTCGGGGAAAAATTCAAAAAAAAATAAAACAAAAAATTCAAAAAAAAATCAGTCGTTGTGTTCGGTAGAGCGCATTGCAGTGCGTTTCTCATGGAATTTCTATAGAATATTTTTAAAAAAATCAACAAAAAAAAAATAATTTTTACATTTTTAGAAAATTCTAAAATTTTCAAGAAAATCATTTTTTTAATTAAAAAAAAAAATTCTAAATTTTCAAGAAAATAATTATTAATGTTCAAAAAAATTCTAAAACCATTTTTTTCAAATTCTAGGAAACTATAAAATTTCTAAAAAAATTTAATTTCTAAAAATTCTAAAAAAAAATAATTTTTGAAAATTTTAAAAATTAAAAAATCGAAAAATATCTTATTTTTCCAAATTTTAAATTTTAAATTTATAATTCTACAAAAAATTCCAAAGAGATTTTTGAAAAATATCGGAATTAAAATTTCATACTTTTCTGTAATTTTTTTTTTACAAATCATATATTTTTCTATATTCAAAAAAATTGAATTTTCCCGTTTTTTTAGTACATAAAAATTCAAAAAATCGATAAATAAAATATAAAAACAAAATGAAAATAAATAAAAAATCGATAATTACAACGGAGCGCTCAGCGCTCCCACAACGTGCACCATATGTAATTTTTGAAAAAAAAATGAAACAAATTGCAATCGAGCGCATTTTCCTCAATTTCCATGAAAATTCAAAATTCCAAAAATTCAAAATTCCAACTTCGGAAAAAATCGGAAAAAATTAAATTTTCAGAACGAACGTCGTCCCTGCTCGCCTTCAGCTCCACTTTCCACCCTATTTTCCCTAATTTTCATCGGTTTTCTCAATTTTTACATGTTCTAAGAAGTGCCCAAAACCAACCAAAAAAAGTGATCCAAAGTGCTCTAGAAATATACATTTTTTCCAAATTTTTCCAATTTTTCCCCCAAAAATGTCTTCTTTCCAGTGTATCTCATTTTTGCACAATTTTCAATGCTACGGGTGGTTTTTCTCTTGTTTTCGTTTCGTTTTAACAGATTTTTAATAAAAAATTTAATAAATAAAGTTTTAATTGACAAAAAACGATGCTACATTGAACAAAACGGGACAAACAATGAACAGATAGATTTTAATTATTTTTAAATTTTTAAAAATTCGTTTTAAAGCTAGAGGGGAACAAAAATACAGAAAATTTCTAAAAAAAAAATTCAGGAAAAATTTAAATTTCAACAAAAAAAATAGTTCACCTAATTCTGATCGGTCGCCGGACTTCTCGACCTCGATTTTCGACGATTTCCATCCGAACGACGCCGATTTTCGTCGAATTTCCGATTCTGATTCCGATTTTGATGATGACGAGAGTCCAGCGAACGACGGCGCCACGAATCGTCCTTTTTCCATGCATTTTTCGCATTTTCCACTTGTTTTTGGTTATTTTGGTTCTGGATGTCGAGTTGACGCTGGGCTCGCTGAAGGGAAAGTGAAATTGTTTCTAATTTTGGAAAATTTGAAAAAAAAATTGAATTTTCACAAAAACTGACTTTTTTGGTTTTATTTTGAATTGAAATTAAAAAAATTCTTGTAAATTCTTAAATAATAACTGTTCTAACTAAAAAAAATATTTTTAAGCGGAAAATAAATAATTTTTGGAACTGAAAAAAATATTTTTTAAATTAAAAAATTGTTTTCCATTAAAAATTTTTTTTGAAAATAAAAATTTAAGATTTTTAGAGATAATTTCTATTTTTATTAAAAAATTTGGCATACTAAATAAAAAAATTTAATTTTCATGCATTTTAAATTCAAATAATCGATTTTTTCAAATTAAAATTCAAAAATTTATTCCATTTTGAAAAAATCAATTTCTAAATAAAATTTATTCCAACATTGAATTATTTTAAAACCGCTTTTTCTTTCATTTTTCACAGCAAAAAAATATGTTTTCAATTGAAAACTTCAAAAAATGAAAATAACTTACCAACTCCTCATTATGCTCATATTTGCACTCATCGCCATGGTGGCATCCATCGGGACGATTGATAAAGTACGTGCACGGCTTTTTAGTGTCCGGCTTCCATTCGATTTGACCCCAACGCGATTTCTGGAAGGGATAATTTTTTTTTAAATATATGACAAAAATAAAAAAAAATTTAAATCTTGAATTGCAAAAAAAAACGAAAAATCTAAAAAATTTTCAATTTATAGAAATATTTTGAGCAATTTTCCAAAAAATGAATATTTTTGGAAGTCACCAAAAATTACTAACTAGTTCATATTTCACAAATAGGAAATCAATTTATAACCCAAAAATAGAAAATAAAAAATTATATTTCATCCGCATTTTTTCCGGAATTTTAAAAATTTTAAAAATTAGATTTCTTCGTTTTTAAGCAACTTTTAGCAATATCAGCAAATTTTTAGAAAATTAATCTTTTTAAAAATTAAAATTTAAAAATAAGAAATTTTTTTTTAAATTAATCAAAATTTTAAAAATTAATAAAAAAAAAACTAATTGTAAGATTTTAAAAATAATTGAAATTTTAAAAATAAATTGAAATCATTAAAATAAATTTGAATTTTTAAAATAAATTAAAACTTTAAAAATTAATTTGAATTTTTAAATTTTTAAATTAATTAAATTTTTAAATTAATTAAATGTTTAAAAATAATTTAAATTTAAAAATATAAAAATCCGATACCCTTGCCACTTTCTGCTGCTGCTCTTCAACATCACCGGGAATCAGTCCTCTCTGTTTTAGCTGCGCCATCAGTCCCAATATATCTTTCGACGGTTTTTCCGTCGATTCTTCAAATAATTGTTCGTAGGTGTTGTTGTTGTTGTTATTGGCACTAGACGTGGCCGGTTCGGTGCCCAGTGGAATGTTGATAACTGGAGCTCTGGCACGGATTATGGCATCGGGGATCAGGTGAAGGGAGTCGATTGTTTCGAAAGTTCTGAAAAAAGGAAATTTGAGATTTGAAATTTGAAAAAAATGAGAAAATTTTGAATTTTTCTGAAAAAATCAAAATAATTCGGCTAAAAAAATTATTTAAAAAAAACAATTGTTAATCTGGAAAATTCATTATTTTTCAATTATTCAAATTGATCGAGTTAAAAATTTTTATTTTAAAATTTAAAAAATATTTTTGAGTTTACTGAAAAACTGAATTTGTAAAAAAATAAAATAATAATTTTCAAATCTCATTTTTTAAATTCCGAATTATATACTCATCAAAATCCAAAATTCTTGAATAACTTACAAAAAAAAAATGAGTTTTTTCGATTTTTCGAATTTTTTAAAAATGAAATTTTGAAATTCGAGAGTTACGCTTTTTTTAAAAAGTTTTGAAAAATTATTTTTTCTAGATTTTCAAACTTATTCAAACTTAAAAATTTAAAATAAATATTAAATTCGAAAGTATATTAAAATTTTGAAAATAAATTGAATTAAAAAACTTTTTCGAACTTAAAAACCTGATTAATCTAATTTTTCCAAAAAAATTCAAGATTTCCTATTTTTTTTTAAATTTGAATTTGAATTTGAAAAAAATTAAACCTCAATTTCAGGATTTTTTTCACAAATTCTCAAATTTTTGAATTGTTCTCACAGAAAATGTCAAAACAATTTTTTTTTTAATATTAAATTAATAATTTCAAATGTTCCGTAACAGGCTTGGTCGGAACCGGAACCGGAAATACCGAAAAGTCGGAAATTTCCGACCAGTTTCGGAAATTTTACCGGCTTTTCGTTTCGGAACTTACCGGAAAAAAAATTGAGTACCGGAACTTCAAATCGGTTTTTTAAACCATATTTTCGAGGAACAAAGCCCGAAAATCTGCGTGAATTTTGCAAAATATCAATGTCTGGGCACCTTCCAAAGTTGTTTATAGAACAATTCAGAGTTTTAACTATGATTTTCCGGAAAAAAAATGTCGAAATTTTTTGACTTAAGTTATTTTTCGGAAATACCGAATACCGAAAAACCATTGGGAATTTTTTTTCGGAACTACCGATTTCCGAAACGTAATTTCGGTAATTTTTTCGGAAAAACCGAATTCCGAAAAAAAAATTCGGAAAAAAAAGTCGGTTCGGAAATTTCCGAAAAGGCGTTTCCGACCAAGCCTGTTCCGTAATACATTTTCACAAAGTACAGTTTTCCCGAGATTCTGGGAACAGAATTTCACAATTTCAAATTTCTCAATTTTTTATTCATAAAATCTCAAATTTCTCACCCAAAAAGCGGCGCCCTCGAAATGTGCATCGTCTCCAGTCGTTCCTCTTCCAATCTCGTCATTTCCGTCTTCTCTCTCCGTTTTCTGTCCATTTTCACAGGTAGTAACTGCCATTTTGTGCAAATCGGCTTCTTTTGCTGCTCCTCGGCTTCATGGTGCATGTATCTTCCAGACGTCTTCTGGTGGTGATGGTGGTGTGGCGGGTAATCGTCGTTGGCTGGAAATGAAAATTTTTGAAAATTTGAAAATAAAAAAATTAAATTAAAATTTCAATTGGAAAAATTATTCATTTTATTTTAATAAAATGAATTATTTGAAAAATTAAAAATTAAAATTAAAAAATTTGAAATTTAATTTTGGCGAAATTTAATTTCGTTTCTGGATTTTAAATTGATGGAATGAAACGCAATTTTGCTTCAAAAAATTGAAAAAAACTTTCATGGATCCCGTTTTTTTTCCAAATATTTTCAATAATTCTCCAACTCACCGTATTCAACAGGCGGCAAGTATCTGTAGTCGACGAGCGGTTTTCCGATATCATCGACGAATCCGACGGATCGGCGTGGCAATTTCTTGATGTCCTCGGATGAATTTCTTCGTAATATCTAAAAATTGGAGAAAAAAATTGAAAACCAGTTTTGACCAGCATTAATATTTAATTTAATTTAGTTTAAAATTTGAAAAATTAGGAAAAGAAACCAGCGCAATTAAAGAAAAATTGGAAAACAATTATTTTTCAACTACTTTCATTTTTCAAAATTGAAAAATGATTTTTTTTCAATAATAAATATTCCAAAATAAAAACAAAAAAATTCGAAAGCTTAACAAATAAATTTAAAATTTTAATTAATTCAAAAAATTAATAAAATTTCAAAATTCCAAAAAAAAAAAAATAAAATTTTTTTTTTTAAATAAATTAAATTTCCACTTTTTTCAATCGAAATTTATAAATCATTGAAATAAAATTTAAAAAAAAATAATAATTCACTCCACAAATTTTCGGCCGTGGTGTCGTCGTCGGCACACTTCTCTTACGGACTTTGCTCATTTTCTAAAAAACAAAAGATTGAAAAAAAAAAAAAAAAAAAAAAATTAAAATCCGAGAAATTTCGAAAATAGCTGAAATATTATATTGACTTTTTAAAATTAATTTTTTTTAATTGCAGAAATTTTTTTGTAGGTTTTTCGAATATATTTTTTCCCAGGAAATTTAATTTTTCAAAAATTACAGAAATCATTTTTTTTGTGTTTTCAGTAATTTCAAAAAAAAATTCGAATTTTTTTTTTCAATTCGGGGATTATTTTTTCTTTTTACCAAATATTGATTTATTTAAATTTTGAATTTGATCTTGAAACTTTCAGAAAACGTTTTTTGATTTTTTTTTTTGAAATTTTTTTGAAAAAAAATGTTAAAAATTATTTTTTCAAAATCCGAAAAATTGAAGAAAATTTATTTTTCTACTTTTTAAATTTTTAAAATTAACTGAAATAAGAATCTTGAAAAAAATTTGGAAATAACAAAAAATAGGAATTTTTGTCAAAAATAGAAAAAAAAATTCAATTTTCTAGAGTTTGTATTTTTTATTTAAAAATTTTTTTCAGAAAGGTAAAAAAATTTGAAAAATTACAAAAAAATTATTCAAAAAGCAAAAAAAAAAACGATAATCCCTAATTTTCCGCCTCCAATTCCTCCCATTTTCAGGTCGGACTCATCGAGCCGGGATCATTCCGTCCGCTGGACGATCTGATCAGAAACGAGACAAAAGGACACGGACGTCTCGAGATTCTGAGTTTGAAAGACGTCGTCGAAGGAGAACTTCAAATTTCCTAAATTAAATTAAATTTTCCCCAATTTTCCACCGAATTTTTCATTGTTTTCACTGTTTTTTTGGCTCTTATTGTGAAGCGCGACGTTTCGCTACCAGTTGCAATGGTTGCGAAACGTCGCGGTTTCGAAATGTCCCCAGATATTGGATCTCACATCAATTTATTTGTTTATTGGATCATTTATAAAAATATCAATGTTGAGAACGGAAATGAGATATTTAGGGATTGGGTGATATGGAACCAGTCAATTTTAATATCGAT
>LR575342.1:0-27676 GCA_900536345.3 Caenorhabditis sp. 39 LS-2015
GAGGGCATAGAACAGTTGGGATTGGAGGGCTCGATAGGAGACCGAGTGGGTGGCTGTGTTCGAAAGACTCTTTGTGTACTGATAACACTTGTGCCCAAAATAGAATATCACATTCGAGGAGATCATCTGAAAGTTTCCTGATGAAAGTTATCAACAATAATTATTTCAATACTTACAATCGAAACGCCTTGAATTGAAAACGCAACGACTGTTATCCACCTGGTGTACTCAGTTCCATGTGCATCGATCGGATAGAAATACAGTCCGACATAGGAAATATCGGCCAGTGAGAGTTCGCGCAGAGGGAGGTAGTTTCTTCTAAATAAACTAAACATTGGATTGATTTCTCTTGAGACACATACTCGAGAAAAAAATCCGCATCAGGGAATGGGGCGAAGGCAAAATAGGAGAGACACGTCCAGAAGAAACCGAAAGCCAGTGGGAAGAAGAGCAACGAGGCAGTGACTTTGGAGTCGTGGCTGCTCAGATACCAACTTCTGGAAGAACCTCTTTGAAATCGGTTGCTGATTCAAGTATTACCCGCTGACAACCAAGTACCGATAGATGAAGTGAACAGCGAAAACAGCCATGGACGTGCCGAAAAACGTGCAATACAGGACTGGAAAGGTAATTTCATGGTGGGAGTTCTAGATATTCGTCACATTACAATTAGCGTAGAGAATGAAGTTATCCGGGAGCCATGCGTCTTGCACAAACGTTACCACGAGAGCCGCCGAACCTTCGCTGTACATTTTCTGGAGAAAACTAGGTCATGAAAATGATTACTTGAGAGGGGACCCACAGGAACAATGAGTCCGTCCAGAATTGCGTAGAGGATCTCGAATACGGATATGTATATCATCAGAAACTTGTAATTGCCTAGTTTTCCAGGGGATTTTGCAATGATCAGAATGATGAGAAACACGTTGTTCAGAATGCCGAAACCGGCGGAAATTCTTGGAAAAACGGTGCGGGAACGCATAGTTAGACGGCAGTTTGGGACTGAGCAGACGAGAAGAAGCTGATGACTTGACAGCTTCTTTCCCCGCCCAATCCACCTCCCAGGGGAGAATTATATCATCAGAATGTCTAATTGGATATCCATCAAAACAAAAGAGTCGGTCACGAGTAGAAAGGAACTAGACTTGTACCCGATGTCCATGATTTTGATTCATTCATTATTCGCAATTTTCAAATATCACTACTCGGGTTCAAAGTGAGAACATTAGTTTAAATGTTCATATTTATTGTTATCCACGTTACATCTCAAAATCAGTTTAGAATTACATTGTGGATATCCGTGTGATATTGGAAACATGGGGGTTTGTGCTGGATATTGTGCTGACTTTTGGGCCACGGCAGCAATGGATCTTACGGATAAGATACTTGAAAAAACCTGGAAGGAAACATGTTTAACGAAGGGGGTTTCTTTGAAATGTGTACCTATGATAGCATTCCGATAGCTTTTGATGATGAAGAAATTGGGAAGCGGGTCGAGAGCAGGGTATAGACAGATGGAAGTGGAGAGAAGACTACCGTATAACTCGGTGGATTCGTTGATGAGAGCAGCCGTATAGACGATGGAAGAGGGAATGTGCATCAGAAGAACTGGGATCATGGTTTGGAAGACGAGAGCGTAGAAGAGTTGGGACTGGAGGTTCTCGAAGGAAGAAGATTGCAACGATTGGTTGACAAGGAACTTGGTTTGAGAATAACATTTGAAGCCGAAGTAAAAGATGAGAACAAAAGAGACAATCTGGAGAACAAGATGAGAGGAAAGAAGAAAACGAGAAGAACTCACAATGAAAGAACCTTGAATAATCATTCCGACAAAAGAATTCCAGTAAACGAATTCGTTTCCAAGGGCGTCTCTCGGATAATAATAAAGTCCGATGTATGCAATTTGATCAAATTTCAAGTGTCGAGGGGGTAGAAAGTGTTCCCTGAAAAGATCATCTGTGACTAAATGTGTCATTTCCAATCTCACATCAAAAACTGATCCGCCTCCACAAAAGGCTTCATTGTGAACCAAACCGCAAAACTCCAGACGATTCCGAACAGAAACGAAAACAGAAAGATGGCACAAATCAGCTGTCCATCCCGTTTTCGAAACCATTGCTTACGGCTTAGCACTAGGTAGCGGTAGATGAAATGGACAGCGAAGATGGCCATGGACATGCCGAACATGTCGCAGAAGATGACTGGAAAAGGGGGCATTGCTGGAAACGAAGTTGACAATACCATTCGAAAACTGAAGGAACTCGACAGGAAGAAGGGCGCGGTCAACTCTCATAATCAACAAATTTACGGAATCTTTGCTGTATATCTCCTGAAAATTCAGAAGAGATTAAGTGCTTCTTGCTGTGATGTTACCGGTGCTGTCAATCCGTCAATTATCGCATAAATTATCTCAAATAAAGAAATGTATACCATGAGATACTTGTAGTTTCCTATTTTGGCAGCAGACTTCCAAAGAACAAGATAAATAAGGAGACAGTTGTTGAACAATCCCGTGAACACGGCGAATCTTTGGATAGCCGAGTGAACAGACGATTCCGTCATTCTCGGAAGTAGGAAAAGTCTTCTTTGAAAGAAACCGACGAATCTTGTGATCGCAGCTCTTGCTAATTGGTGTTTTGAATGAGCAACGAAGCAGTTTGCGCTGGCATTTACGGACAAATTATATACGTTGGCACGTCATAATTATGTCTAGTCTGTAGGAATTTTGACAAAAAGAGGACGGAAGGAAAGAGAAAAGTGTTCTTAAGTGCGAACAAATCAACAAGTACTTCTTGAAAGATCTTTCACTGATTGTTCAATCTTTTCAAAAAAATAAAGTGTATTTTATCACAAATATATGACTTGGGACAGTTATATGACAACGAGAAGACAAATATGAAATGAGTGTTTCATGCGTTTGCAGAAGTTCGAGAAACATTTGATACGGCCTCAGACCTCGCGACTTCCTCGCCGACTCGATTTCCACGACAGAGAACTTTCCGTTTGATGTTGCGGAAGAAGTCTGAAACAAGGAGAGTATGAGGAACTGAAGGGCTCGTCTGAATTGCCTTACTTTTTATAGCATCCCGGTAGGATTTGATGATGAAGAAGTTGGGCAACGGATCCAAAGTCGGATAGAGACAGATTGTCAGAGAGGGAATGATACCGAGGGGTTCGCAAGAAATGTTGAAGAACGAGGCGATGAAACCGATGGAAGCAGGAATGTGCATGAGGACGACGGGGATGAGAGTTTGGAAGACGAGGGCGTAGAAGAGCTGAGTCTGAACTGCGGCGAACGAAGCAGATTGGGATGTCTGTGCGACAAGGGCCTTGGTTTGTTGATAGCACTTGACACCGAATAAGACGATGGCGAAGAAGGAAATGAACTGAAAATGATGAGGTTGGGTTGAATCAGAGTGCATTATGACTAACGATTGCAGTTGTCATGATGACGATTCCGAGGAATGATCTCATGTACAAGTACTCGTCTCCGTTCTCTCCCTTGGGCCAGAATAAAGGACCTATGTACGTCACTTCGCTCACATTGATTGAGTGTTTCTCCAGAAAGTTCTCACTAGAAAACATCGAAAATAAATGAAAACGTATCTCAAACACTCACTACAGAAACTGATCTGCTTCCTCGAAAGGCGAGAGGAAAAAGTATGCTACCCAATACCAAAAGACTCCAAATATCATAGTGAACACGATAAGGCCGACAATTATTCTCGTTTCATGCATTTTTGTGTATGAGTTTCTGAAAATATCGGGTATGAGTTGGAAAAAACGGGAGAATGTTACTGTGTGACAACCAGATATCTGTATATGAAATGAACAGCGAAAATTGCCATGGAGATTCCGAAAAACACGCAGAACAGAACTGGAAAAGGAACAAGATTTTTAAAAGCGTTGAACACGGGAATATCTAACCGTCCGCATATAGAATGACAGAAGATGGGACGAGAGCTTGTTCCGCTTGGATAACCACCAGAAACGCCGAATCTTTACTGTAGATATCCTATAATTCCCCAGAATGGAAATATGTCAAAGCAAGAGAAACAACTGACCGGCACAGTCAATGCGTCCAGAATTGCGTAAAGGATTTCGAAAAATGAGATGTAGATCATGAGATATTTGTACTTTCCGACTTTCCGATGAGATTTACATTTAATGAGAAGGATCAAAACGAAATTGCTAATAAGCGCTATTGCGGCGGAAATGCGTTGTATAGTCGTGTGAGCAGCCTTCATTTGCGGAGCGACTCGGTTAGAATGAGAGAAGAAATGAAGGTGGGGTGGGATCTTAATGGTATACTCCCTATGGAAACTTTATAAATTGTTGACGTTGTTATGTTTTTAAGCGTTGTGTCCTGGGATTGTATAGACAACCTCTTCTTGTAGGCATTTTCAGTACATGTATACTCTCTGTCATTCAAGGAATGAAGCAGAACAAAGATCCATGGCTTCCCAGTACATGCACTGTTTATGGGAAAAACATTCTTATTGAAAGTCAAAGTTCACATTTAATGTCACCAGTTCCCAGATACCAAAATACCACATTTGTCATGAAAATAGGGAAAGCGGACAACATCGTAAGGTATGCGCAAGAGTTATAATATTCCCATCACGCAACCACCACTGCCGCCCTTTCTGCACGCTTACTTCACTTCACACGACGGAGATCGCAGCAGAAGATGGTGAGTTCCAAACTCTTTCCCACTCATTTCGCTTCTCTTTTAGTTTGGTTTCATTCACGAAAGCATCCGGCAGCTGGTGATTCGTAACTATGGAGAGGACACGTGGAATCAGGTTTTGGAGAAGTCGGGGTTCGAGAGTGGCAAGGAGAACATTGTGAACCACTATTACTCGGACACGGACACGTATGTTCTCGTCGACAGTGTTTCGCTTGTTTTGAGTGAGTTGAGATCACAGAAATATGGGAGAAATTGTGTTTGCAGAGGTAACCAAAGACCAGGTATGGGAGATGTACGGAGGGTTTTTGATCACTTATTCTATGGAAATCGGTTGGGACGAGTTGGTACGGAGCATGAGTCCGAACCTCAAGGGATTCTTGGATAATCTGGACAGTCTCCACTATTTCATTGATCATGTCGTCTACAAAGCAAACCTCCGAGGACCTTCGTTCCGATGCGAAGAAACGACAGATGGCACACTCCTCTTGCATTACTTCACTGGACGGCCAGGGGTGTATCATATTGTGAAGGGAGTGGTGAAGGAAGTTGCCAAGTTGGTATTCAATTTGGATATAAACCTTGTGGTTCAAGGAAGAACGCAGAGAAGTGTGCACATGAACAATGGAGAAAGGGTCGAAGAGCATGTTGTGTTTCTGATAAAGGTTGGCTGGCGACACAGAGGATCCAGCTGAACATTCATTTTCAGAACATGGGAGATCGTCGGGAGTCGGATGGTTCCCATGCCAGTTTGCTCACTTCCTCCAATTCCAACTTTCCCGAAATTCTGGACGATACCCTCTCGATGACACTACAAGACTTTTCCAGAGCTCTTCCTTATCATTTTGTTATTGACGAGTCTTGCAAATTGGTCCAGTGCGGAAACGAACTCTAGTAATTGAAAAGGAAACCCAGTTTCCAATAAGTCTTTCAGCAACCACATTCCCAATGAATTACTGCAAGCCGGCACTCCAATTCTTCGTATTTTCGAAGTCTCTCGCCCTCAAATTCCTCTGGATTTCGAGAACATTTGCAATTTCATCAATGCTGTGTTCGTTCTTCAAGTGAAAACGTCTCCGTTGAAAAAGAAACATATGGATGCGATGAGTCAGGAAGAGTTGAAACAGGAAATGTTCGGGAAAGAAGGAAGAAGCTGGTAGAACAATTAAAGACTATTACAGTGAAGCGATGGACGATGATAAGTCACTGGAACTGACTCAGGGATGTCATCTGAAGTTGAAGGGCCAGATGATGATGTTGGCGACGAAGAAGCACATCATCTACCTGTGCTCTCCGTATGTTACATCTATCAATGAACTTATGCAGTTCGGAATGAGACTCACTGCAATGCCGTTGCATGATGCAACTCGAGACTTGATTCTGTTGAATCAACAAAGACTGTCCGATGTGGAAGTGAAGTTTGTGCTCTTGTTGTTCCACTGGCAAGACGAATCTTAATTTCAGTTTGCAATTGGAGGCGAACAACGAGCAACTCGAAACGATGACTCGAGAACTCGAGCTGGAACGGCTGAAGACTGATGCGATTCTCAAAGATATGTTGCCGAGAAGAATAGCTCAACAGCTGCTCAGCGGAGAGCATATCGAAGCCTGCGAACACGAGGCGACAGTCATGTTCTGCGATCTGCCGGCATTCCAGCAAGCCATTCCGCAGTGCCCACCGAAAGATGTTGTCAAGCTGTTGAATGAGATATTCAAGAAGCTAGACCGTATTGTTGTACTACGTGGAGTCTACAAAGTAGAGACAGTCTCCGACAGCTACATGACTGTCTCCGGAATACCCGAACACACCCCGGAACATGCAGAGAACATGTGCCACGTGGCATTGGGAATGATGTGGGAGGCCAGATCTGTGATAGATCCTGTCTCAAAGACACCATTCCTTCTCAGAATCGGACTTCATTCAGGAACAATTATAGCTGGAGTGGTCGGCACGAAATCTCCGAGATACTGTCTCTTCGGTGAGACGGTTACCTTGGCTTCGCAGATGGAGTCACTCGGAGTCGCCGGAAAGATCCAATGCAGCAAGTGGACTTATCAGAAGGCCATGGAAACTGGAAGATTCGAGTTCAATCCGAGAGGAAGAATCAGTGTGAACGGACGGGGAGAGGCTGAGACTTACTTTCTGGCGAGAAGTCTCAAGAAGAGCATTTGGGAGATTATTCATCATGAGAGAGGTGGGTAAAGAGGGGGATGCTTAGAGACAATATCGGTTTGCAGATGTGAATGTGAACAGCATCGAAGGGTACGAAGAACTGGAGACGTCCATCGAGAATGCACTTACTACCGTCAAGTCGGCTCATCCGAAAAGAGATCAGGGCAACTCGATCTCCTGCTCCATTTCATAGAACTAGAAACTTCTTCCATTTTTTCGAAAAATAAATGATTCTGTGCATATTTTTTTACTCAATTCATCGCATTCTTCAATTTTCTGCGGATAGTTTGGTGCCTCGACACATTTTGATCTTTGTCGCGAAACATTTCGTAGTCTGTGTTTGAGAGAGAAGAGAACTGGACACAAAACGGCACAATAACGAACACAATTTCTGCCTCCTCTCTCGTTTTATTTACTTTCTCAATGGATCAAACTCACTTTGTGACCAACTTTTCGATTCTGCGTCTCTGCGAAAATAGTCGGACACAGTTGTGGATATGTACATATAAATGGGAACTGAAGAATGGCAGAAACCATTCGATTCGTTCTCGATTTTGAAACATGGCCCGCTTTTCTGGAAAAGTTGCTATTGTGACTGGTAAGTACTTTTATTGTTATTACTGTGCAGTAGACATTACATTCAGGTTCTTCAAATGGAATCGGAAGAGCGACAGCTGTCCTTTTTGCTAGAGAAGGTGCCCAAGTGACCATCACCGGAAGAAATGCCGAGAGATTGGAGGAGACAAGACAGGAAATTCTGAGAGCTGGTGTCTCTCCAGACAATGTGAACGCAGTTGTGGCTGACGTGACTTTCGAAGCTGGACAGGACGATCTCATCGGATCTACCATCCAGAAGTTCGGAAAGATCAACATCTTGGTGAGCATTGTGTTTCGCATTGGAAACACTAACTTCCATCTTGTTCCAGATTAACAATGCCGGTGCTGCATTCCCAGACAAATCTGGAATAATGGGATTCGGGCAAGGAATGGACACGTACGATGTGACCATGTCCCTGAACATCCGAAGTGTCGTCGAGTTTACTAAGAAAGTGGTTCCATACCTGGCCCAGACCAAGGGAGAAATCGTCAACATCTCCAGTGTTGCCTCGGGACCAAGAGCGGTTTGTAGAAATTGCATGTTTTTAGAATTATTAATCTTGTTTTTTCAGACTCCAGACTTTAGTTACTACTCTTTGGCCAAAGCAGCATTGGATCAATACACGAGAAACTCGGCCATCAGCCTCATCGAACAGGGAATCCGCGTGAACTCGGTAACACCTGGACTAGTGGACACTGGATTCGGAGCAGCCATGGGAATGCCTCAAGCTGCTGTTGACCGGGTGAGTTGACCATGAATTAAGTGTCATTCGATAGTTACTTTCCAGCTCCGTGACCACATGTCGAACAACAAACACTGCATCCCAGCTGGTTTCGCTGGTCAGCCGAATGATCTTGCCGAAGCGATCGCCTTCCTTGCCGACCGCAAAGCTTCTGCTTATATCATTGGTCATCAACTCGTCGTCGACGGAGGATCCACTCTCGTTCTCGGACTGCACACTCAGGACTTTTCTCAGTTTTTGAAGTAATTTCAAGTAGTTTCAGAGTTCGATATTTACCGGAATGTTTAATAAAAATATGAATCGACTACTGTTATACAAATAAATTCTACAGTTTCTACAGGTATTACAATAATTACAAATGTTAATTACAAAAAGAACATTCAATTTGCTCCTCTACACTTTCACCTCTTCTTCTTCTTCACGTGCACAAAGTCATCCACAAAGTGATCTTCCAAGTTGTAGCTGAAAATACGACATTTCCAAGAGAATCACACAGTTTATAACCCACCATTCGTTTCGTGGCACCTGCTCGACAATTTCATCATCCTCTTCCTCAAAATCTTCAGCATAATCCAAATCGTAGTCGTCGTATCTGATGTTCAGCTTCGTGATCTCCCTGTTTCGCATCCTTTCCCAGTATGATGGGTCATTCCCTGAAATTCGAGAGATAGAGTCAAGAAAGGCAAGCATTTCACTCACATCTTCCTGGATGATTTGACTTCTTCACAAAGTGCTTCTGGAAGATTGTCATGAAATTATCAGGCGGCTTTATCAAATGATAAGCGACCACAGTCCTCATTTCCTTTTCCTTCTCCTTGATCTTCTTCTCTCTGATCATCTTCGAGTCTTCCTTGTCATCGCATCTGTTGTGTTCTAGGAAATGTGGCAAGAACTGTCCGTAGACCGAGTTCACAGTGGTCTCCTCGTAAGATGGTCTTCCAGAAACATAAGTGTTCAACTCGTGCACAGTTGTGATTCGAAAGTCATCCCAGTGGCCTTCATAACGGAAGAATCCTGCAAATGATCTCTGCGTTAATTCGAAATTCAATTCAACTCACTTGGCCAGTAGTAATTGGTAAGAGCCACCCTCTCGATAAGGAACACATCTTCTCCCATGTGTAAATTCTGAATCTCGGCCATCAACCTCACTCCCATCAACTCGTCGATTTCCCAGTTCTTCCTCTTGTTCATCGAGTACACAATGAACGGTGTCAAGTCCTTGCTCAACACGGTCCTGTCCATCTTTTCGTGATGTCTGTTAGTCCAGCAATGGTCTCCTGGATGCACGTGATAAGTCTTCAATACCGAGTATCTGTCCTTCAAATGAGCCAGGCTGTGCTCGGCATTCGCATTTCTGTTTCGATTCTTGTGCTCCTCTGGACGACGAGTCTTCGCTCTGAGAACAGACAAATCAACAGTTTATCAAAAACATTTTCGGAACTTACAAATCGAACAAATCTTCTGAATCCATATTTACAAACAAAAGTGTGAAACTGAATAAGTTATTCTCCAATTCCTTTCCATTTTCCTTTAAATATGGCTCTGTTTGTTGTGTAATTCGTCTCTCCCACTTGCGAAGTATTGCGAAATCTTTCCGCCGCCTCTCCCCGAAAAATGATGTGTTCGTGAGTCATTTCACGGACGGATGCTATAAAAATCAAAGGTTTCCCTTATCAATCGTTCATTTTCGTTTGATTTCTTGATTTTTTATTGTCAACAAGAGTTTTTTGTTTAGTTTGTGTGACCATTTATGTGACATTTTGGCAATCCACTCAATCGCGGTGTTTGCATTTCTTCTCGGGCTATCCCAATCCTGTTTGATCTGCCTGATAATGGTTGTTTTCTTAGGAAAAATGAAGAAAGATCTATCGAAAAACCATCCGAGAAACCGTCTCATGGACTACTACATTCCCGGTGCATCCATCTACTGCCGCATCGTGAAACTAAAACATTTCTCCTCTGAAACACCATCGTCTTCTTCTCAATCCAACGACTTGGAACCGTTTGTGATGTATTCAATGAACAAAAGGAAACGATGGGAAATTGAAGCGGAAAAGTTGAACGATTCGGGAGAAGAAAATGGCATTCGAACGGTGGTTTTGGAAAGAGAAATCAACAGTTGCTACAGTACTTGGAGTTAGTTCTCTTCTCTCGTTTCTCATGCCCTCCTGTCATCTTACAGTGTGCCTCAACAACCACAACTTCAATGAAGCCTACAGTTGCTCTCGTGTCACCAATCCCCGACTTCTCCACAAAGCGAAACAATCTGAAAATTTAATCAGTTATCACATTATCAGAGTTCCCGATCACTACAGAAAGATATTCGACAAGAAGTGTTTCAGATATATTGGTTTGCGATGTAAGTGTCGCTGAGTTGTCATTAGCAGAGCCATTTGTTTTCAGATCCAGAGTTCCTCGGTTACAGCAGCAAAGACTTGCGCCCACTGGACTACGAACTTATTGAGTATCAGAAAGAGAAAGAAAATGTGGAAGAAGAAGAAGAAGTTGTCGAAGCAGAAGATTTGGATTATTCCGAGAGGCCACGGCTTTTCTACAACTTGGAGGAGCACATGGTGAACAGGAAATCAAGGAGCGAGTTGTGAAGCAAACAGACAACTTGTAATTTTCAGAATTTAATTTCTTTCTCCTCATAATACAAATGAAAAAAAAATTCATTGCACTTTTGATGAATTGGTCGCTGCGATAGCCACATTGCGTTGTACTTTTGGTTTTCTCCGAAAGAAATCTGCAATTCGAAGTTTCAGGAACTGATTGAAACATTTCGAACTCACTCAAAAGAGCCTTCCGGTAGTGACTGACTATGAACATTGTTGGGAATGGATCGAGTACTGGATAGAGAGATATGAAGAATCCCAAAAGACTGCCAAGTGGGGCATTTCCCATGTGAAACAAGGGGGTTGTGAAGATGATACAGGCGGGACCTTGCATAAGAAATGTCGGAATGAGGGCTTGTGCCACGAGAGAGTTGAGAAGTTGCAGTTGGAGGGTACGGTATTGCTTCGAGTTGGAAGAAGTTTCCACCAACACAGACATCTTTCTGTAGCTCATGGTGGCGAAATAAACAATTGTAAAAATTGAAGACGACTGGTAAGAAAAAAATTGAAACGTTTGAAGAATTAAGAACCCACCACTATCGACATTATAAGAAACATAGCAAACATCACTTTCATATTAATAATTTCGTTTCCATTCTTATCCTTGTCCCAGTAACTTGCACAATAATACGTCACGTCTTCGACTCGCAATCCACGTTGTGGGAGATAGTGTTTCCTGTAAACGGATATTCTGGAACTATCATATTTGCCTCCAAACATTAGAATTTGGTTGACATGCTCGTTTTCGCCTAGTGCCAGTTCCAGAATACATCCCCAAGCAATGCCGTAGAGTACGGGCGACAGGAACCATATTGACAGTTTCTTCAGTGTTGTTGTTTTCAGAAACGGATTACTAGAAAAAAGGAAAACAATTATTTTAGAAAAGAGCAGATCTGTTACCCGGTGATAACCATGTATCGATAGATGAAATGCAGTCCAAACATCCCCAGCGACAGACCAAACATGCTACAGAACACTGTATTCAGAGGTTTATGCATCCAGAAGGGAAGGAAAACTCGCGGATGTTGGACCACAACCAGGAAAACAGTGTCTTGACCGTAGCAGTCGGGAGTGGAAATAGCATCGAGGATGGAGTAAAAAATCTCGAAAAGGGAGATGTAGATCATGAGATATTTGTAGATTCCCAAACTTTTAGGAGACTTATACAAGATCAGGTGGATGAGTACACAGTTCGAAATGAAGGCAAGAGGAGTGCACACTCGTTGAAAGGAATACTGTAGCTCGCTTAAGGAAATCATTCGGAAAACGTCTGTTATGCTATCAAAAGAATCAGAAGAATGTATACTATTTTTATTTAGTGTTCGTCGTATATATGCGGCTTCAACTTTATAATCACTTGGGAACAGGTACGTGATAACAGTTCCAGTGATCCTTCTACGTCAGCAGACTGTGTTCTGCTCTAAACTCTTGTTGTTCTGGTCTGCTGATGACACGTCGCAAGTGCGGCATCGTTCGGATGTTCCGTATGTCTTGGAGTCCTTCGAAAGGGTTCTGTATCACCATTTTAGGGGAGCTCTTTATGAGAAAAACTACTTAGAAGAGCGTTGCGATAGTGTTTGACGATGAAGATTGTCGGAAGAGGGTCTAGAGCTGGGTAGAGAGAAACGGTAATACCGAGAATACATCCGGGCACTTTGGTTCCCAAATGGAAAAACGGAGCTGAAAAGATGATGGTGGAGGGTCCCTGCATTAGACATGCTGGGATGAGGGCTTGGGCCACGAGAGAGTTGAGCAGTTGCAGTTGGAGAGTACGGTATTGCTTCGAGTTGGACGAAATTTCGACCAAAACAGACATCTTTCTGTAGCTCATGGTGGCAAAGTAGACAATTGTAAATATCGAAACAGACTGTAACCACAAGGGTAGGTACATATTTCTCAATTTAAAACTCACCACCATGACCATTATCAGCCCCATACCGAACATTACTTGTCCATTGATAACTTCTTTCCCATTTTCTCCGATCATCCAATAATTGGGTCCGAAATAGGTGACATTTTCGATACTCAGCCCCCGTTGCGGCAGGTAATGCTCTCTGCAAATTGTATTCTTTCTTTAAGTTATCTCAACTTCTCACTTCAGAATTTCATCAGTTGCGGGAGTTCGATCTAAAGTTTTCCATACAATGAATCCCCAAACGACTCCATAAAGAATCGGAGACAGAAACCAGATGGATAACTTTTCGAACGTTGTTGTCTTCAGAAAAGGGTTTCTCAAAAAGAAAACATACTTTCAACTAGTCATAAATCATTACTTTACCCAGAGATGACCAAGTAGCGGTATATGAAGTGCAGGACGAACATGCCCATGGACAACCCGAACAGACTGCACAACACCACAGTCAGTGGCTTTAGAATCCAAAGAGGAACCAAGACTTTGTCTGTCCGTGTCAGAACAATGAACAGCGTCTCGTAGCTGTAGAAGTCGGGAGTGGAGAGAGCATCGAGCAGGGAGTAAGTAATCTCGAACAGGGAAATGTAGATCATCAGGTACTTGTACATTCCCAAGTTCTTCGGCGATTTGTACAAAATAAGTTGAATGAGGACGCTGTTGATCATAAATGCGAGAGGAGTACAGATTCTCTGCAGAGTAGCTCACTCAAAAATATCATTTTGGGGAAATCAGACAAATGATTCTTCGACAAAAACGAGTGCTCGGTCTTCTGCGTTTTTCCGTTTTTATATCGTCGACTATATAATCTCTCGGGTAAGTTAAGAACTCCCTGGCAATAATAATAAACAGGCACAGTTCTCGTTCATTGTGAGACGTCAGCATGTTACTTTGAACTGAGAAACACATTAAAGCAATCCATTTTTTCATAAAACACATATAACATTTAACTAAAATATTCCGGGTGATTACTTGTTCTTTTGGCCAGTAATGTGCAGAATGCCGCCATCCAACTTCGACTTGATCGTCGACGGATCGGTTCCTTTCGGAAGTCTGTAGCATCTGGTGATACTGCGGGTCACGTTGCCGAATTGGTCGTCTTTGGTGGTATGCGACATGTGAATCTCGAGGAACTCTCCAATGTTCTTCACGTCGATCTCCTTTGCATCAAAGTTCTGAGCTTCCAAGCCAACTTCGAAGTGATCTTCATAGTCGAGAACCTGGAAAAGTTGGTTTAGAATTCATAAGTGAAACTCGAAAATCTAACCTTCACAATTCCATCTCCTTTGTGGAATGGCCAATCCCACTTGGTTCCATCAGCAGATTCGACATGGACACTGGTCATCTTGAGAGCAGAAGAGTCTGTTGCTGATCTGCTTTGCTCCGATTCTCTTTTATACTTGCCATCGGATCTGGTGTTGTTTGCCTCGAAACGACCAGATTCTCTCGCACGCCACCCAACATGTGTTCTTCTTACAGCTCTCGGAGATGATTAGAGACTGAGCAGAAGATGAGGGTCCGCATAGAAGAAGACCAAGGAGCTATCGGTTCCCAAATCTCCGCAGCTGTTTCGACCGAATGTAAATAATGCGCTCGGAAAGTTTCGCACGTAGAATGCTTCTTCATCTCGCATCTGAAGCCGCAAAACAGAAGAAACTGATCAACAATTAAGTGTTTCAATATGAAGTTGCAAACTTGCGATATGACCAGGATATGTTTTAATTTTCAGGGGGCTGAGAAGGACAATGATTCGACAGTCTTCACAATCAGATGGACAACTACATAAAACAAACGGGCACAACTACAATCATATTTTGGCCGACTACACTGTGACCTGTGACACACTACACTATGGCCTCCCGACCCAATTGTCTGCGTCTCGCCTGTCTTATCTCTTCTCTCCCCACTATTTATTGATTCCAGACGCTTGTTTTTGATCATTCCTCCATCCTTTTTGTCGCCAAACCAAGTATGGCTCACTGTCCCAATCCAGAGAAATTCTTTCCTGTTGTCAAGAAGGTGGCCCTTCCACCGGGAACCTTGAGTGTAAGCCTTCGAAACTTCAAAGTCCAACGACCAATCAACATGTTTACAGGGAAAGGTCGCACTGGTCACTGGAGGAGGCACGGGTCTCGGCAGAGCAATTGCAACAACCTTTGCTCACCTGGGGGCCAGCGTAGCCATTGCCGCGAGGAGACTCGATGTTCTGCAGAAGACGGCAGAAGAGATCAGAAAATCGACTGGAGGAGTGTGCGAGGCATTCCAAATGGACGTCAAAGATCCTGCCAAAGTGGCGAAGGCCTTTGATGAGGTCGAGCAGAAACTCGGACACACTCCGGACATTCTCATCAACAATGCTGCCGGAAACTTCATCATGGCCACCGAGAGACTCTCTCCGAACGCTTATGGGACCATCGTCGACATTGTCCTCAAGGGAACTCTCCACGTCACCACAGAACTCGGCCGTCGTTGTATTCGGCAAAAGAGGGGGGCCAGTGTGTTGAGCATCACCACTCTTTATGCCCGTTCCGGTGCTCCGTTCGTAGTTCCTTCTGCAGTTTCCAAGGCTGGAGTGGAGAATATGACAAAGTCTCTGGCCTGTGAATGGGCAAAGCATGGACTCCGATTCAACGCCATCGCACCTGGACCAATTCCAACTGAAGGAGCATTCGGAAGATTGTTCGCTGGTGATCTGAAGGATTCTGGAGACGCGATGAAGAGCCATGTGCCAGTTGGAAGACTCGGGCAACCCGAAGAGCTGGCGAACCTCGTGGCATTCATGTCTTCGGACTACATGTCCTGGCTCAACGGAGCGATTGTCGACTTTGACGGCGGACAGCAACACATCCACCACGGAAGCCATATGGGCGACTTCTTGCACGACTGGGACCACGATCAGTGGGAGGAGACGGAGAATGTGATCAGAGGAAGGACTGGCAAGGACAAGAAGAGCAAGTTGTAGATGGTCAGTAGGCAACGAAAAGGACTTCTTGTAACATAAATAACTTTATTGGAAATGTAACTAGTAAATGAAGTACATGTGAAAAATTGAGCAAATCCTAAAAAAAGAGGGAAAATGTCGACTATTAAAACAGATTCAAGAGACGATGACGATGTCTTCTGAGATGATGAGGGAGTTTGACCGGAGGGTTGGCAACGACTTTGGGCTCTTCATGGTTGGAGACTGATCTCGACTGCTTCCACAATTTCTGACGCCAAATGGGACCACTGTTGGCTGGAATATTCAGGAAATTGAAGTCAATGTACCACTAAAAAAGACTAACCCATCATCCGGAACTGTGCATTCACTTGAGAGAAGATGATCAGCGAAATCAGGAAGAAACAGAATATGGTTTGCATTTTTACGATTTGGGGAACTTCGAGAAGTCGGGAAAATGAAGGAATTCGTGTTTTAGCAGCAGAAAGAAGAGTTTCGAAACTTGTTCTTCTGGAAGCAGAAGGCAGCTGTTCTGGTGGATTCCGGGCATTCTTCCTTCCTTTTATATGCACCGTGTTGAGACAGATTTCAGAAGGAAGCCGAGTTCCAGAATAGACATCGGCATCTCCTGACTCTTCACCTGCTTCCGAATTCCATTGATATCACTTTCCTTGGAAAAACGAGAAGTTTCATCTGTTTCCGGCTGCTAGGAATAACTTTTCGTGCTGTTTCAGCCTTCAATTTCTCGCAGAAAGAGATCAAGGACACACATCGACTTCCAAGTCGACTTTTCAGAAGAGAGCAAGACACAAAAAAATTTGTAATTTTCGCCTAATTTATTAGTAGAACACGAGAAAATTCAAATTACAGGGACGGGCTACGGGTAGGAAGTGGTAAGGATAAACAAAAGAACACCGAAAATGGAGAGAACGGCAGCGGATAGGAGTAGGAACAGTGGGGACAGCTTCGACTCGGGAAGCTACTCTCGAGTGATGCGTGTGGCCGCTCAATAACGGGAGGAATCGTTTGTACTCGGTATCTTTCGAGAGAGAAAAAGGTTGCACACAAGAAGAACACGGCGGTCGTAATGGGATGGAAACGGGGTGAATCGGGGTGAATCCCAGAAAAATATGATACAAAAGCGGATAAATAAAATGGAAAACTGCTTCTCTAACAGAACAACACAAAACGAAGGAACGACAAGCTAACAGAAAGGAGTGTCAATAAATACAAAATTTCAGGAGAAATTTAGAGTGCGATTCCATAAAATGGAGGTGGGGGTGAAGAAAGTGGAAAAAATGCTACTTCTATGATGAAAAAGGATAAGGTGAAACCGACGATGTTTAGCTAATAAAAATAAAGGAAATTTATACATTTTTACAGGGGATCTATACAGTTTGGCGTTGAGTCGACGGACTGATGCGGCCGGCCTGGAAAGGAAAACGTATTTTGAGAAGCTGTCTTTTGGACACTCACCTCCTCATGGATGCTCTCGATGCTACTAGCGAGAGAATTCTCTCGCTTCTTCTTCTTTTCGTTCTTCTTCAAATTCTTGCGCTTCTGCGAAGCGATGCTCGAATTGCTGTTGAAGAGTCTTGTCTGCTCGATTTTTTCACTGAAAGAGACGCTCTTCTTGCGCGGAGCAGCCGGACTGACGCCATAATCAGATGAAGAGTCCTCTTCTTCCTCGTGGAACGCGTCCTCGTCGTCTTCGGAGAATCTGAGTGGCATCAACATCGAATACTTGTCATCGTCGTGGTGGCACTCCGAGTAGGAACGTATAAGATGAGGTTTCGTGGCGAGACGACTCAACATGCTTGGACGGCGAGAGGGCCACTTCAGAATCCCTTTCAGTGACGAGCAGCTCTCACTTCTAGAGCGTACGCGAAAACCTGGCGACGTTGAGTAGGTTGAATCCTCGTCGTCACCGTCCTCGTCATCGAACGAAGATTGGCGCGTCGGAGAGGACAAAGAGACTCCGGAATCAACCGAATCCGTAGGAGAAATGGTGTGTTTCCCCTCAGGATCCGAGTATGCGTCTAGAGAATCAGATTCAAAATCAGTGTCAACGAGCAAAGGAACATGGGTGATGTTCTGGATGAACCTTTGAAGATGAGACGCTTCGCTCTGAAATAAACATTTACATTTTAGTTTTTAGCTGAAGTATCCCAAACCTTGTCTAATCCAACAATAGCATCGACAGCAAGAGCTTGCGTGACTCTTTGAAGAACACCATTACAACTAGGAGACATGGCATTCAGAGAAGTGGACAACTTGTCAAGGTTGTGGAAAACGGAAGCACACGGAGAGTACACCGGCATCTCTTGTTGCTTCCCATCAATCCACATGTAGCAATCCAATTTCTGAGTGACATTCGGCGGCGAGTTCTCAAGATCATCGTCGGAACGGGTCAGCACCCATGTGAAACACGATTTTGATGAATCGAAGACACACTCCTGGCCGGATTCGGACTCTTTCAGGTACCCAGAGTCCAGAAGAAGACTAATCAGCTTCCGGGACTTCCCTTCTTTCTCGAAGACAAGGTCAACCGACTGTTGAGAGCCATCGTCGACGATCAAGGTGTGGAGATGAGCGGCGACAGATCTGCAGCTGATAAGCTTCAGAAGCTCATCAAAACTTTCATTGCGCAAGAAAGAGAGGAATACGTTGTTGTTGTCTATCTCAACGACCATGTCCATGTCGCTGAGAATATCCGCAATCTTGTTGATTTGTTTTCCGAACAGATGGTCGTTCTGGTTGGAACGTCTAGTCCAGCTGCTCTCTTCCAACAGCAAATCGAGGTGCTTGATAGCACTTTGACAAGCTGATTGGTGGAAAACAGCGTCACTGGACGACATTTTCGAGACGGATGGGTGGAAGCGGATCTGAATTAGAAATTTGACGTTTTCAATGCTCGATACTGAATGATACCTTGAACACCTTGGCCTTCTTGGCATTCAGGCCGGTGATCTCGGTCGGCACCACCCATTCGTCGTTTTCCCATTGTGGCGACCCAATCTTCTCCGACAGCTCGCACACGACGTTCATGCTATTGTTATGCTTAGTTTTGTGATACAACTGACAAACTATCGACTCCTTTTCTATGATGAACGACATGGCGGCAGCGGGTAAGTTTGATGGGTCCTGCAAATTAACGTTTCTTAAAATGAAATTCGCAAAAATGGAGATAATTCTAGAATTCGAATTGTATGCATCATTTTACACATCCGATATGACAGACGAACTTTATTTACTAACCATGGATTAGAGATGATGTTGTTGAAGAAATAGAAAGTTTCATGCAAGTGAAAATGAATTGATTTTCAAGAAAAATCAAAGAAAAAAGGTAGAAAGTTCTGGAAGGCTCATGAAAAATGAGGAAAAGCTCGATCAACAAACTACCGTGAACAAATAAAGATTAAAGGTACATGTCAGAAACTGTTTAACGGGTCCCGAAACGAATACAGTACTCATTGCAGAAAAGCAATGGAAAAAATATTTTGTTTCATTTAAATTTTCTATTTCGATTTCCACTTTTCTTTAATTTTAATTTCGCGGTATTTATGTTCTTTTTATTTTTTGACATTTAGTAGAAATTCTTTAACTCAAAAATTATTTTTTTGTCATTTTTCGGTTTGAAAAGAATGGGAACTTGGTGAAGGCGCTGGTCAGCAATCGAAACTAAGACAGTTCCGCGACTATACTAGCCGTTTCTCATGCCGAACAACACAAATGTGCATTATGACCTCAGTCGTAGCATACTGTAAAGTGTCGCCCGTATGTCTGGGTCTTGTCTCTTCAGTGACCGTCGGTCAAACTGGGTCAGCGGAAAGAGGGCGCAGAGAAAAAGAGCGCCGAGTTTCTCGAAGGTTCTCGATCGAGCTGTGCCGACAACTCGGAAATATCGACGAACAGCTTCGTTCGATTGGTCGGCTGAATGTAAAACTGTGGTGACGGCACTGAAAATTGCGTTGTTTACTACCTTTTGCACAACGATTTATCGTGAAAAACCAGTAAAATCAGCAGAACTTTCACCACGTAAATTGGTCAGTTATCCCCTCTCCTCGATCCGAAATCTGGTTTATGATGGGAAAAAAGTGATCGTACTTGCCAGCCATCTGTCATCTTGGCGCCAATTCGGCCTTCGAAAATGAGAAAGAATGGGGCCGAAATGTGTGGTCACATGTCTGAGTGCCATTGAGAAAAAAAGAAAAGATCGGATAAAGTTCGAATGTTGAATGGGCAGACACGTAAATGTTACTCTCTCTCTCAACAGAAGAAACAATCTGACGCTCCGCGCCATCGCCGTCCGATCATCACAAATTTATGGGCGCTCTTTTCCATTTTTGCACGCAAATAAAGGTATGTCTCGGCGATCAACGATCGGTTGCGAGGTGTACTATACGAATGGCTCGCAGAGTCATCGTCGCCACCGCCGTTTCTGTTTGTCTCCTATCAGTTGGTTCGGAGTTTATCAGCGGGCAGAGAAAAGTTTATCGGTTCAAAAGAGCCAATCGGTGAAAATTGGGGAACTCTTGGTCTTGGCAGAGGGCAAACGGGAATGGTAGCTGGGGGAATGAATCATTTACGAATCCGATTTAACGAGAGATCCGGGAGAAGCTTTTATCGAGAAAACGTTATCAACATGTTGAACAAAGGAACAACTCGAAGACAGCAGTCTGTCTCCAAAGATCGGGTTGGAAAGATGAAAAAGATAAGAATGAACTATCAAATTGTAAAGAAAGGGTTGAGAAATCAGATGCGTCTAGAAGAAAATCGGGAGATTGTTGAGTTGATGTTTACGGAACGAGAAATCGATCCGACTAATAATATTATAAGCTGAAGATGCAGTACAACGTAATATATCATGCTGTGCGACCAGTGCGGTCCGAATTTTTGAAAAAAAAAGTTTTCTGCGTAACTTCTCAATATCTCGAGTCTTTGGGTGGTGGCAATGCAAAAAGAGAGAAAAACTGGCAAAGACAGCAAGTAGTTCAGAAAAGAAAACCACGAGTTTCGTATAGCTCAGGAAAACGAAGAGAATAACATTTTCTCTCGAGTTTAGTTGCGTTTCCACTCCAAGAGCCAGACAACTTTGCAGTTTTTCGTGCGTGTGGCAACTTTTGACCTCTGACTGACTAAGCGACTAGAAAGTGTTCTGGGGAGAGAATCTCAGTGAATGCTGCCACTCGTAGAGCACAACGAAACTCATACTTCTATCCGTGCATCCGACATGATCGGTCCGTATTATCACGTGCTCGTTTACTACATGTACGAAGAGTGGACGAAGCTGGGGAGACGAGTGAGTGAGAGAGCCCCGGAGACGAATTATTTATCGAATCGGGGCGCCGGGCGCACTCCGTCTTCTTCTACAACTTTCTCTGGCCGGTCTGCGTCTCTTCGGCTTTGACCCGGTAGAGTTCTCAATGGAGCGCGCTCGCCACAGTGAACTAACGGAGGGAGGTTGTTGGCTGGCCGACCGCCGCTCGAATTGATCGGCCACTACAAGCCATTGTTCATTCGGTGGGGGCTTTAGGTCTGCGTCTCCGCCCCATCCACGTACTCTTCCTTTCGCTTTACCGATTTATGTGCTTTTGAATGGGAAGGAGTGATTGACAAGCACCTGATTCCCTACTACGTATTCTATCATTTTATCACATTTTCTGTCCTATGGACAATAATCAACGGTCTGTCCCCAGTTCTCCGGGACCAGGTCATGGCTCAACTGGCTATTATCCGCAACATCAGGTACTTTTTCAAAAAAAAAAGAGCTGGCTGTCAATATGAATGCATTTTCAGGACCAGCAGCACGATGAGAGACATACACCTCCGACAGCCTTCCACTTTCCACAGACGCATTCGGGTCAATCGGTGCCGCCAGTAATGAGTCAACCCGGTTAGTGTTTGCTTCCTGTTTTGGTTCCTGTCCATATGGTGCACGGGTCATATTCGTTGTTTTCTGTTCCACAGCATTCAACTATATATAAATGTTGCGAAACACTCGCGAACAGCTGATTCACTTTTGGATTAAAGAGATGAATCCAGCTCGGCATTCGTGGCATGAATGAAAATAGTTTCAGCAAGGCTGAAAAAAGTTTCATTGTTGGAGAAGACAATGCATTTGTCAACCAGATAAACAGAATCAGTGAACCTGAAAAATTGAGGAAATTTGCTGAAACTTTCCGCTCGATTACTCTCATTCTTCCTCCGCATTCTCACTCTTTCTCTCGCCGAATTTCCAAATCGAGAGTCCTAGTCAACAAGACAGATGGATCGGACGGACAATTCTGCCGAGAGCATCTCTGGGATATTGGCTCTCATTAGAAATGCATTGGATGCCTCGTGTCCAAGGGGAGAACTCTGTGCAAATGTGTCGATGTCATTTCGAACCCTTGCCCATCTTCCTCATCAGTTACTGATGGATGGCAGAAAGGTTGAAATAAAACGAAAAGGAAGAACCGGTTTTTATAAGAGACCGACACACAATTTTGACGATTTTATGGGAGAACATAAGACAAGTGTAGTTAAAAACACTCATTACTTTTATTAACGTCACTTTAAATTTTCTCCCTTTCCGTGAGGTTTGACACTAAAAGCGTTGAAAAGATGTTGTATATCTGCCCGTTGACACTGAAGTCATCTCTGAAGTCTTTGTATTTCAGGCTACCCAATGCAAGCTCATGTACTCGTGGATCCAGTCACAGGACAACACTACATCGTGCCGCAATACTACCCTCCGCCAATGTATCCGTATCCATCAGCTCCGCCACCTCATAACGGTGCTCCGGTCGCTCCGATGTATTACCCATATCCACATGCTCCTGCACCGAAACAAGTTGCTCCGCCGGTAACTTCTGCGAGCAACATTCCTAGCAATAATTCTGGTGAGCTTTTCCTGATTTGTCGGTCACCATCTGTTACTTTTAGTGAACTACATGAGCATTCCACAGTACAACAATATGGTTGCGAGTCACGAGGAGAAGGAAACATCAGAAGACACCATGTCGACGACATCGAATGTCTCCAGAAGCTCGTTCACCCTTATGCAGAATCAGAAGTTGCCGCCTCAACAACAGTTTGTACAGAATCGCGAGAACAGTCGCGAGTACATGTACCTGCACAGGTCGCCTACTTCTAACCCACAGCCTGAGTCTCCAATGGTATTCAAATATCAGATTATTACTCAATAAGAGCGTGTTCTAGATGCGCCCGAAAGTGTTTCATCAACGATTGGACACAGTCGCAGACTCTCGTGGTGGCACGCAATCGGATTTCGAAGGAAAGTCGCCGTTGATGCGGCAGAGAACTGTCGAGCAACCGACAACTTCCGCTTCGGATCACGAGTCATCAAGAAGATTTTCGAGGACTTCTTTTGGAACTCCAGCTGTCCCGGAGATGGAAACAATGAAGAGTGAGTTACTTTTCACAAGTTCGGGAATTAGAAGTATGTTCCTTTTTAGCCATCAACCCACCTGCCAAATCGGTCCGAATGGAGATCAACTTTGACGATGTCCCTTCGATGCCAGCCGAACCAAAACGTATGTTGATGGTTCGATATCTGAAAACTTTTCTTTGTATTTCAGCTGCCAAAAAGTCTAATGCGACGGCGTTTACAGTCAATTTAGGCGAAGAAAAAGAGGTGTCTCTTCAAGAAGCTGCTAGGACTCTTGCCGAGGTTAGTTATTTGTTATGGCGTTTCCAAGAAAAACATCGAGATCAGTGAAAAAAATGTGATGATCATGATTCCTATATAGGCTTCTTCTCCAATTTCAGAATCGGCGAAAAATTAAACTGGCTAAAAGTACATCTCATGACCGAACGCCTTCAACTCCGGACTCTCTCGCCGCCAGCAAGACCAACAAAAACTATTTGCTGGAACGACTGCTGACTGGAAAAACGGGAACGACGGAGAATAGTAACGAAGAGGAAACGGAAGAGACTGCAGAGACTCCGGAAGAGCACAGAGACTTCGACGCACGCTCCGAGGCGCTCACTTTTGTAATTGGTATGTGGGGTGGAAAGAGATATTATTCTTTTGGAATACTTCAAAAGCTAGCAGAACTGGAATAGATTCCTGAAAAAAGCTGAACGTATGATGAAATCGCGTTCTGAAAGTGAAAAAAAGAACGATCGAATCCAACACAGCACACGGAAAGAGGCCATAAAATTGAAATGCGAGGGCAATTTTTTCGCTGTTTGTCCGATTTTGAGAAAATTTCGTTGGTTTTTCAATTTTATGCAAAACGGGAAATTGTATTGTCTATGGGGAGAAGCCATCATGATTCACACGATGTTTTGTCTCTCTTCAGACACTTCGAAACGGCCGAATACGGGAATGTATGGGGGACAAGCACAGTATCAGCAAAGAGTTGTGCAATATTCTGATGATGACGACTCGGATAGTGACAGCGAGTAAGAAGTTTATCGTTTCTCCGTATCTAATGCTTGAATTTCCAGAATCATGGAGCACTACTCAGCCCCAAAGCCAGCTGCTCCTCCCCCGGCACCTCGACCAACTGCCTTACCAACACTTCCCATTTCGCGACCAGCTCCAATGTTGTCACAACCAAAGTGTTCTCCTGCTCTGACGTCTCCTAGACTTCCGTCCACTTCCGTTGCTGCTTCTCCGTCTTCTACGCCTCGTAGTACTTCGAGATTCGATAGATCCGGTGGAGGAGGTTCGGATTTTCTACAAGAACTTGCCAAACTTCGCATGATGGCTGGATTGCCTGCAGCAGGACCAACTGGAAGTGATGCCGAGCAAAGAGCGATGGAGATGCACATGCAGCCGAAAACGACATTCAGAAGAAGCGATATCAGCTCCTCCGCAAGAGCTCCAACCGTTTCTTCTTCGCAGAAGGCTATTCAGGGAGTTGGCGAACGAGGCGGATCCAGAGCATCGTTCACCGGCAAGACCAAAGAAACGAACACAACTCCAACGCCGACGTATGTATCCCAGCAAAATTAATATATTGAGTCGTTATTTTAGGCGCCGCAGTGAAAATCGTCGTTCGTTGACTGGAAACTCCTCACCACAATTGTCCAACTTGGCTCGCCCACCGTTCAAGACCGGTGCACCGCGAGGCATTATGATTGGGCAAAGTGAGCAACAGAGAGAGCAAGAAAGGAATGCTTGGCTCCGTAGAAAAGACTACAATCCAATGAAAGCAGCCGCTGCAGGCAGGAAACCGTCGAACACTGAAATGACAAGGTAAGGGCTTGATGACGATTCCCTGAAGTATCATTAACTTCCAGAGAGCAACAGTTCACTTCTCGGAGGTCAATGACATTCCACAATACTAACGAGACCAACAATCCGTTTGTTCGGGGATCCTCTGGAATCATTCCAACCCGTCCACCGCCTCGAAATCGATCACAGGAACCGAGAGATATCAACAATGAGAAGTATCGTGCTGTGCAGAAAGACCAGAGGCTGAAGCGAACTGTCGATATGCTGTCGCAGAAGTGCAAAAAGAGCATCGAGTTGATCAGAATTCAGAACAAAGGATGTCTCTCCGTGTCTGTCGAAGATCTTCTCTCAGCTGCCGCCGAGGAGCCGCGTCCCAACGAGTCTCTGGATGATCAGCTAGACCGTCTCTCCGATGCATTCGACGCTGTTCAGAGATACCTTGAACAGTATTCTTTGGATGGATACAACTCCCCGACCGGAGAAGATTACAATTTTGATGATGATGCCTTGGAGGCGAAGTCTACGTTTTCAGGAGTCAGGTACACATGAATAGCATCATTTGTTTTCTCAATCATTTTGTTTCAGTACTCATCAAGAGCGCAACAACGTTCCATCCGGCGAATCACTCACCAGTTCCTATCGAAAGAAGGTCCTCGATTTATGAATAACTTTGCTTTTACCGCAAAATGTACTGTAAAATCTTCTCAATACCCGTTTTTTTCCTGCGAATTCTACAAATTCACCGTCTTCTCAGCATCCGCTCCCCGTAATATCATTTTCTTTTTCCAAGAATCTATGTCATTGTTCTATTCTCTCTTTCTAATCATCTTCATAATTTTTCGAGTTCACACCGGAAACGGCTTCACACTGGCACTTTATGGACCAAAACAAACACTGATAAAGTTGTGATATAGTTATATGTGGTTTCTATTCGCCGCCTTATCGCCATTTCGGCAGACAATTCCGAATCCCTTCTCCACCCTCATCATTTCACATCTTGGGTCCGAAAAGAGAAGAAACTCTCTGGTGCTCTTCATCCGAAAATGAGCCGCCTAATGAGTTGGTGGGTCCCCTGGGAGTGTCCCTGTCCAACTTCTTCCCCTCCTTCTTACCTTCTCTCCTTCCCCTTCTTCTTCTTCTTCTTTGGGGGGCCACGGCTCAATTGAGCCCCCGAGAGTCGGGCAGATATCCTTCGCCACTATAGTAGTCAGTGAGTAGGTCCCACTCTCCCCGCCGTCTTTCACCCTCCCGTGTGCTTCGTATTTTGTTCTTTCGTTCTCTGCCACGTCATCAAAATCATCAACACGTCACGGAATCTCCACGTGCTTCCACGTGACAACATGTGCGGTGGAGCACTTCTGGGCACCGGCCTCTGTCGGTTCTCAGAGCTCACGCCCGGACAGTTCGGACTCACCAAGCAGTTGGTCAGTCGCTGATACCCTTTCCATTCGGAAGACGTGCTCGTTTCAGGTGTTTCGTCTGGCCCTTCCCCACATAACTCTCCTTGTCGTCTCCATCCTTTATGCCGTTTTCGGAGGATGGATGTTGACATTGATCAAATACAGTCAGCAGACGACCCATCAGGCGATTGTCTTTGATCAGTGAGTCCCTCTGATTACCATTCGAATGTGTTTGATATACCCCAATCTTCATTCAGAACAAGACAGAACTTTGCGAAACGATTGGCTGGAATCGGGGAGAAGGGCGAATTCGAGAGTGTCGTCAATGAGTTTGTCGACAAGGCTTACGAGTTCTACACATTGGAAGACGGCCACCGGTGGCAGGAACCGGTAACTGTCCGTGTCCCACTGTGCTTCCAAAATGTTCCTTGTTTCAGTTCAACTCCAATCCACTCACCAACTTCACATCCAACTTGTTCTTTGCTGCAACCACTCTAACTTCTATTGGTAATCAGTTCCGATCACATGGTTCCCTCCTAATCCTTATCTACTATTCCAGGATACGGAATCGATGCTCCCGAGTCCCTCGTCGGTCGTGTCTTCTGTCTCGTCTATCTCTTCTTCGGCATCCCGCTCTACCTGATTACCATCGCCGATATGGCCAAGTTCTGCACAGAACTGATGAACAGAACTTATACGGAGATCATAAAGTACAAGTACAGAGTGAAACGTCGGTATAAACGGTGGAAATCTGGAAGAATCAGAAGGTTTTTCCGTCGTCCCTTTTCTATTAAAACACATATTTTTCAGAGAATCAATGAAAGTCGGTCAAGTAATTATTGCTGGTGGAGAAGACGAAGTCGCAGAGTTTCTGTGGACCCATTTGGAACACGCGCAGTTCGTGGAAGTCCCGTTCCTTCTGGTCATCGGAATCCTTCTTCTCTACATCGGTCTCAGTTCCTGGATCATCTCTTGGGTTGAGAATTGGAACATGACTGATGGATTCTATTTTGTGATGATGAGTGTGTTGACTATCGGATTCGGAGGTAATCATACCCATGTCATATGAAGAAACAGCTGAGTTCTAGATTTGGTTCCCCGAAACGAGATCTTTGCCGTCCCGATTCTGTTTATTATTCTTGCTGGATTGGTTCTCACAACAACCTGTGTCGATGTGGTTGGTGCATATTACATCGACAGGTTGCACTTCTTTGGAAGGAGATTAGATGATGTATGGGACCTTTGAAATGTGTTACATTCATGAAGTCTTTTCAGGATCCACTGTCTTGGCTGAAGGAAGTTCAACAGAGGAGGATAGAAGCGATGAAGAAGGAGGCGATGAGGAAGTTGTTCGAGACAGTCACTGCTCTGCATCACATTCGATTGACAGGTTTCAGATTCGGGAAATTCAGAATCAAAAGTTT
>LR575343.1:0-17482 GCA_900536345.3 Caenorhabditis sp. 39 LS-2015
GGGACAAAGAAAAGGATCGAATGACCACATTCCGTTGGAAAAGGTTATGGAGTACGGCACACTTGAGAGTGAGGAACTTCCCGAAATCTGAGCAGTAACACTGTTCTGAAACAATTATTTTGCATTTCCTCTATTCACTTCTTGTTCCATACATTCACAGTCCGCCCATTCAACAACGGCGCTTCTTCGGCAGTTGGACAGACATCTTCACTCGAATCAACTTTGAATGCCACGTAACTACCACTGGAACGATCGGTTTTCATGACAGAAGTGAGAGAACTCCATCCGTAAATTGTGCAGGTAAAGGTGACATTTTTGGTAGCGAATAGGCAGTCTTCTAATCTAAAACATGCATCAAGACACTCTTCCCAGGAAAAGTCATCCAAATGTGGTGGAATTGGCGTTACTGGGATTCCGAATGTGATTATCATGGTCAGTGTCGAGTTCTAGAAAAAATTTATTGCCAGATTTTACTTAAAAACTCACCGCGATCCCTGCACCAATTAATAAAAACCAAAAAGTTAGTAAGCACATTCCTTTAGAAAATATGAAACAAAAAGACAGAAAAAGAAGTCTGCGAGCATTTTATATGCAGATCTTAAACGTAAACCGATGAAAAATGGCTTGAATACAAAGATGATTCAAGAGAAAACTGCGTAGTAACCGGGAAGACTTCCGTCAAGTGTAGACGACGAAATGTGGTTTGCAGTTTGAGACTGCTGCGATGGATCGGTCATTGAATACCATAATGTTCATAGGGCAAAGGACCATCAGGTCAAAGACCATGAGGTCTTAAAGTGATAAATTGAACTGGTTGCTTACAAATTTAAAGTCCTGAGAATACACCTATCCGTATTTAGCCGATTTAGGAAACGTCCAGACTGGGGATGGGATAGTTACAGATACCCTCCCCCCTCTCAATTGACCAACTACTGAATATCCGGATGACCCAAAGTTCGTCCTGCCAATCGGAAATAGTTCCACCAGGATATAATACAATACAGCTTATTCTGCGTGATATAGTGTACAATCCAAAACATGTGGTTATCGAATGCTGCTCATACTTCGGATTCTGTGCGTCACTGCTGTCTCAACTACACCTCGAATCCGCTTTCTATCTGGGGGATATATATTGAAAGTTACCAATCCTGGACATGAATATTGAAAATAGGAAGAGAAGTATGTTTATCCGCGCGCGCATTGGGAAGAAAGTTGAATTGGTTTATTTGAAACAAGATAAAATAAAAGTTAAGAAATGAATTAAGGCTGAAAAGGTTTGACTCCACAAACAGATCCCAATGCACATTTCGATGCATGTTCCTCTGTCCACGAACACCTAGAAGTTCCCGTTTCAAAATGTCACTTTTCTTTTACAATCTCACACGTTGTCGTTCATTCCTTTTGATGCCCCATACACTCGCACTGCCAAACAATTTTCAACCAAAAAACTGTTGTTCGGTTCGCCGGACACCCATTCGAAGTAACCAGGGAGTGTCCATGTCGGGTCGTCTATTTCAAATGCCTGAGTGAATGACAATTTGCAGAGATTGTATAAAAGTTAATCACATTAGCCCCTACGCAACCTGCAGCGTTGTGTGGAAGATTCATGCATGTCTCTTTTCTCACTCCTCCAATCCAGTAGAACAGCCAGGGTTTGTCGGTGCAACGGGTTCTTTCGTCCACTTGAACTTGCATAGTATCTAGAAACGGTGTATCCTTTCCCTCTAGGTTCACCTACCTAAAACGTAGTTGTACTCTTCCGCTGTCTGTATTCCACTTATAATTCCCCCTGAAGCAGCTTGAGCGCACCGTTCATCTGCAGTCGTTCGGTTTGGAGAAGTCGAATAGTTTGCGACCTGAAATACATTTTTAGCGAAGGAATTGTTTTATTTGAGTACTGAAAGACACCAGGCACCGCCTGGTCTCTGAAAATATTTGTAGCCTTTGGGACACAAAAAAGGGTTGAATGACCACATTCCATTGGAAAAGGTTATAAGGTACGAAACAGGATACCACATTGAGCTGTTGCGAGAAAGCATACTGAAAACCAGACCCTGAAAATATCGTTTTGAATTTCCTTATCGAGTCTGCTTTCCATACACTCACAGTCTGCCCATTCAACAGCGGTGCTTCCTCGGCAGTTGGACAAACATCTTCATACGAATCCCCTCTGATTGCCACGTAACTTCCACTGGAACGGTCGGTTTTCATGACGGAAGTGAGAGAACTCCATTCGTAAATTGTGCAGTTTGAGGTGGCATTTTTGGTAACGAACACACAATCATTTGCTCCGAAACAAATATCGAGACACTCTTCCCAGGAAGAGTTTTCCGAATTTGGTGGAATTGGCGTAACTGGGATTCCGAATGTGATTATCATTTTGGATTGCGTATGCTTAAAAAGATTGAATAATTGATTGTTCAGTTCCTCTTTGAAACTCACTATAATCCCGACACAAATAAATAAAAACCAAAAAGTTAGTAAGCGCATTCCTTTAGAAAATATGAAACAAAAAGACAAAAAAAGAAGTCTGCGAGCATTTTATATGCAGCTCTCAAGCGTAAACCGATAAAATATGGTTTTCTCAAACAAGATTGACTCGAGAGGGAGCCGCATAGTAACCGGAATGGATACTAAAGTGTAAACGATGAGATGCAGCTTGCAGTTGGAAGGAGACATACTTTCCAGAGGACTTTGAAACTATATAATACAGCTCAATGTAACAAAATCTTTATTCGACATTCCTTAGAAGAACTTCAAGTTTCAGATTTACAAATCTCAAATGTTGTTAAGACAACTTCAATTGGGCCTTCACTCCGCAAATCGATCCAAGATAGCAATGATCTTTTCGTCCAGTGTCTGTTAGATTACAGCTGAATAAATTGAATGCAATGAGAAAAAACAGAGAAACCAACGAACCCAGCGTCAGCCCATTGAATTACACTGCCAGTCATTTGCATTGTCAGGCAATTCTCTGGGTTGCTGATTGTTGATCCGTTCGGCTCTCCTGTATACCAATCCGTATATCCCGGATACTTCCAAGTTGGATCATCTATTTCAAATTCCTAAAAAAAGAAGTGTTCTTTTTCCGCTTCTGTTGTTGACCAACATTAATTCCGTCGCATTCACTTGTTTCTTTAGTAAGGTTCATGCACGTTTCTTTTCGTTTTCCGGCCATCCAGTAGTTTACAGATGTTGCAAATGTGTTTACTGTTCTTTTAGGAATTACCGGTCCGAGAATGTTCACAACATAGGTGTTCTCTTCCTCTGTTTGTATTCCACTAAGAACACCTCCAGACGCGTCTTGAGAACAGAACAAGGCCGCGGATGATTGATTTAGGCAGGCACCATGAAGAGTTAGCTGGAGATTTACTTTTTTGTACTTTCCTTTCTCCATTTTCCGTACCTTTATACACCAAGGTCCGAGTTCCCTTTGGAAAAATTGATAGTTATCAGGACAGAATGAAGGCTCAAAGGACCACACTCCTTGCGAGAAAGTTATAGAGTACGGGACAAAGGAAAGAGAAGAGTTGGCCGAGAGTTCCGTCTGGACACTACTCTGAAAACCCATAGATTTTGAGAATGGCGTTCTCAATTGATTGCATACCGTAGCAGCAGATCCGTTTATCACTGGAGTTTCACTAGCAGCCGGACAAGTTGTTGTATTCAGATCTATTTTGAATGCCACGTGGCTTGCATTGGGACTGGCCAATTTGGTGACAGAACATTGAGATTCCCATCGGTAGATGGTGCAGCTGGAAGTTGCATTTCTCGCAACGAACATGCAATCGTCTGCGGATAAACAGTCGGCAAGACACTCTTCCCAAGAGTAACTGTTCGAAGGTTCTATTGGCACTTGAGGTGCACCAAAAGTTATCACCATTGTAGGCTCCAAATTCTTCAACGAATATATACAGTTTTCACTACTCAAATTGTTCCGAAATCCTTACCGAAAACTGAACAAAACCCAGCAGAAGACATGGGACAAGTAGACGCATTGCTGTAGGGAAGATGGAAATGAAAAGGAAAATTTGGAAAACGAAAACTTCAGAAAGAGACCATTTGGATCGAGATCTCCAAAGTGAGACGATAAAAGGTGGAATTTGCTGGAGAAAGTCGGGCCCTCACGGCAACCATAAAGAAGGATTTGAAGGAATAAAACCGGCGGTTGTTTTCAGAAGGAAAGGGGGAACTTTATTTGAATAAACCACGAAACTTGGTCTTGCGGTGCAGCGAGACCCTTCAAAATGTTCTGAGACAAAGGAAATAGTCCGTAACATATTCAACGGTTTATACAGCTCGGTTGAAAATTCATAGTACGCGTTCCTGAGGTCGTAAGAGTTGAGATTTCAAACGCGGCCGGGTCCCGCCACGATGGTCTCTTTTTTTTTGTAAAACTACCCGGCCGCGTTTGAAATCTCAACTTTTACGATTTCAGGAACAAATAATAATACACAGAATCTACGAAGCCACCTTCAATTTGCCCTTCACTCCACACACAGATCCCAGAAAGCACTGAGCTCCATTGTTCGAGTTGCTCAGAGAACATCTGAAAACGCAAGAGAAGAAGAAAATGTACAGGCGGAACGAGGTGCGTACGGAACGTCATTCAGTGCTATCTGGTTGCCATCCGTCCGCATCGTAATGCAATTCTCTGCTCCGTTTCCAGTTTGTCCGTTCGGCTCACCTTGGAACCATTTGTAGTACCCGGGATATTGCCAAGTTGGGTCATTTATTTTGAATTCCTGAATTGAATTCGATTCGTTATTTATGTTTTCTGTTGACCCACATTGATTCCATTGCAGTTACTACTCCTGACTTTGAGCCTCATGCACTTGTCAATCCGCTCTCCTCCAACCCAATAGCTGATGTAAGTAGCTTTTTGGTGAACCTTTCTTCCGTCAGCTTGAGTTTTTATTGTTTCTAATTGGCAGAAATTAATTCAGACTCTAATATGTCCCGGAAGGTTACCCATAATGTACTCGCTTTCCTCTTTTGATTGTATTCCACTGAGAACACCTCCAGAAGCTGTTTTAGCGCAGAACGATTCTGCGGATGGTTGAGGGAAGCAGTCAGGATGAAGAGTCACCTGGAGATTAATCGTGAACATTTTTCTTTTCTCTTTTCTCTTTTTCGTACCAATATACACCAAGGTCCACTTTCTCTTTGAAAATGTTTATATCCATCGGGACAGATTGAAAACTGAAAAGACCATACTCCACCGGAGAAGTTGATTTTATAGGGGAGAGAGTATTGTGGTGTCGTCGGTGGGATTTTAGTTATGAGACTACTCTGAAAACTCACAGACTCTGAGAATTATGTTTTCAATTTGATGCATACCGTAGCAGTTTTTCCATTTATCACTGGAGTTTTACTAGCAACCGGACACGTTGTTCCATTCACATTCTGATCTATCTTGAATGCCACGTGGCGTGCATTGGGACTGGCCAGTTTGGTGACGGAACATTGAGATTCCCAACGGTAGATGGTGCAGTTTGAGGTCGCATTTCTAGCGACGAACATGCAATCCTTTGCGGATAAACAATCAGTGAGACATTGATCCCAAGAGCGCTTTGTCGCCTTGATTTGGGTCTTTGGGACTCCATATGTTATGACCATTGTAGGCAATGAACCCTAAAAATGTTCTGTGAACTCGTCATTTGGGATTTGAAAAACTTACGGCTAATTGTAAGCCGATGAAGCATAGTACGAGATATAGGAGTGGCATCGCGGCTGGGGGAAATGGAAAAAGGGATTTTGGAAAACTTTTATGGGAAAATCAAAAATTTGAAATATGGAATGCGCCGTCAAGAGAGGCAACGGGAAAGGATGAAACATGAAAAAAGTTTAGTAAGGAAAACGACGACTTGTAGTCACGCAGAATATCTTTTTGAATTAGAGATCGAAAACACAATATGTTAACTATTGAAACCAAATTATGAAACTCTCCGTTAAGCCAGTGTCCAGTTGGCTTCCACTGCCAAGAGGTTCTGCTCGATTAAAAGAGAGAAGTGTTTCCGATTTCTGACAAAAGGCAAAAAGACAAAACTTGCAGCAAACCGTTCTTTTTCATTCGCATTGCTTCATGCGATCTCTGTCTTTATTTTTGAATATATATTACGTCAGATTTTAAATACCAGACATGCCTCACAGGGGAATACTGTTCTCGTGAACAGAAACAAGTGTATATTATGTTTTCTTCTATTCCGTTTTTTTGTGAAATTCCTACATATATACGTAGTAGCTTTACAGATTCTCAACCTCTTCCGCTTCTATAAACTCTCAAAATGTTCAAATGGGAACACTACCAAATGATGATCCAGAAGATGAGTGTTGTCATGGCCGTCCTCCTAAACTCTCTCTTCTTTTTCCTAGTCATCCGACACTCTCCGAAGAGCCTTGGAACCTATAAGTATCTCATGATCTCGATCTGCATCTTCGAATTCTGGTATGCCATAATCGACGTTGCTCTTCTCCCAATCTTCCATTCATTCGGCTCCACATTTGTCATTATTTTCCAACTGAAAACACTGATTAATGACAAAACCGCTCTGGAGTTCTTCGCTTGCCTTTATTGCGCATTTTTCGGATCATCTCTGGCCATATTCAGTATACATTTTGTATATAGATTCTGGGCTATCAGTGGGTGAGAAAGTGTCAAACTTATGAATCAAAGCTGATGATTCGACTTTCAGCAGTCGAAAATTGAAAACCTTCAGTGGAAAGAAAGTGTTTCTCTGGCTAATAATTCCATTGGCCAACGGTTTCAACTGGTTTCTATTTGCCTGGTTCGCCTGTCTTCCTAGGAAAAGTTCGGACGACTATTTGAGGTTTCTCTTTGAGATTCGCTCTCTTGACAGCCCGTTTTTAGAAACTCGATTCTCGAGACATACGATCTGCCACTGGAAAAGATCACCTATATTGCTCCCTACTTCTACGAGGAAACCAGCAACCGTACTACTCGCATCAACTATCTTCCATTCATCGGAGTCATTGTCGATTCTGGCACAATCGTATGTACTCATTCACTGAGAACTTTTCAATTATTTAGAATTCAGATAACATCTGTCTTCGTGGCTGCATTATACGCATTCAAATGCTACAACACACTTCAAACACTGCTCGAATCCCGGACAAAGTCAGACAAAGTCAAACGGATCCAGTCTCAACTGTTCTACTCTCTCATCACTCAAACTCTGATCCCAGTCATTCTTATGCACATTCCCGTTGGAATGATGTTCATTTGCGCATTCACGGGTCAAGATGTTGGTTCCCTCTGCGGCATTGTCACTATTACCATTGCTCTCTATCCCGCTTTAGACCCCATTCCAACCATTTTGATTGTTAAGGACTACCGAAAAGCACTGATCAAATACATCAGTTGTGGTTGTCTTGAAGTTCTCAGAAAGCCCATCAGATATGTTTCAACGATTCGAGTTTGACACTTTTCTGATAATCGCATGTTCCCCATTGTTTCGAAATGAAGTTTCATCAATTTCCCGTTTTATTCCTTTTCCTTCTTTCATTATTACACGTTTCACGGCAAGGTAGCCCAAGGGAAGAGAAATTTTAAGTTAGGCCACTCACGTGTAAAAATGTAAATTTACGTGAGTGGCCTAACTTTTACGTTGAGTCAAATTTCTCTTCCCTTGGGCTACCTTGCCGTGAAACGTGTAATACCGGCATTGATTCTCAAAGTGATCCTCAAATGCGGTTTAACTAGTCATTTTCCATTTTGAAAACTAAAAACATAGTGTGAGACATAGAGTGATGAGTAAATGGGAGAAGAGCCTTCAAAAAATTTGTATACGAATCGAAAAATCAAAAACACAAAAAATGGAATGAGCCGCCGAGAATGGCAAGGCAACGGAAGGATGAACCATGAAGAGAGTAGGCAAAACAACGTTTTGTATTCATTCAGAACAACTTTTGAACCAGAGACAAAAAACACAGCATTATCAACTATCCCTTCGGAACCGTAACATTCTCCAAGAATTCTGTTATGTCAATGTCAAATTGGCTTTCACTCCGCATACAGATCCGACGAAGCATTGAGATTGATTTTCACTTAAGTTGCATCTGAATATACAGTAAACTGCAAGAAAACAAGCGGCTCTAATACGAATCCGTACTCGACGTCATTCACTCCAGTTCGATTGCGAATTGACCAAACTACAATACAATCTTCGGGATCTTTTCCAAATGATCCGCTCGGCTCATTCTCGGGCCATGAGTAATACCCGGGAAATTTCCATGTTGGGTCGCTTATCTCAAATTCCTAAAACTATGTATGGGTAGGTAGACGTTTTGTTGGACGATCTCACGTTGGTTCCGTTGCAATTAACATTTTTCTCGGGAATATTGATGCAAATTTGTTTTCGGTTTCCTCCTATCCAATAGCTTAGTGCATACCTTTTTATTTCACTATGAAGTACTTGACTTAGGACTGTTTCTTTATTCAAACTTTTCAACATCGTCAAGCACATATAAACCCACCAGAAATGTATTCGTACTCCTCTTTGGATTGTATTCCACAGAGAACTCCCCCTGAAGCATTATTAGAGCAAAAAGAAGAAGCGTCGGATTGAGTGCGGCAATTCGAAAACAAGGAGACCTGAATATTCTGAGATAGTTGATTGTTTTTATCTTATTCCCAACCAATATGCACCAAGGTCCAAGTTCTCTCTGGAAATATTTATAGCCTTCAGGACAGAAAAACGGCACGAAAGACCACATTCCATTGGAAAAGGTTATAGAGTATGGTACGAAAGAGTCTGAAGAACTTGGCGGGATTTTAGTTCTCACACTGCTCTGAAAACTTTCTCGTTTTTATACGCTCATGTTGATTATACCAAAACAGTCCGCCCATTTAACAACGGCTCTTCTTCGGCAGTTGGACAGATATCTTCACTCGATTCAACTTTGAATGCCACGTAACTTTTACTGGAACGATCGGTTTTTGTGACGGAAGTCAGAGAACCCCATTCGTAAATTGTGCAGTTTGAGGTGGCATTTTTGGTAGCGAGTAGGCAATCATCTTTGTCAAAGCAGGCATCAACACATTCATCCCAGGAACAGATGTCCAACTGTGGTGGAATTACAGTTACAGGAATTCCGAATGTGATTATCATGGTTAGCGTCGAGTTCTTGAAAAAAGGTAAGACCTTATTGCTAGATCTTACTCAAAAGCTCACCACAATCCCTGCAAGAATCGTTAAAAACCAAAAAATTGGTAAGCGCATTCCTTTACAAAATGTAAAACGAGAAAGCAAAAATGTAGTTTGTGAGAGTTTTATGTGTAGCTCTCTGGCGTAAACCAAAAAACTGTGGTTTGCTCAAACAAAAATGACTGAAGAGGAAACTGCATAGTAACCGGAATGGATACTAAAGTGCAAACGACGAGATGTGGCTTGCATCAATTCCCCGCCCTTCATCTGAGTTATTATCGATTTTGGCACAATTGTAAGTATTAATTCACTGATAAGCACTGATCAAATACATCAGTTGTGGTTGTCTTGAAGTTCTGAGAATATCTGTCTCAACGAGTCGATTTTGAAAACAACGTCTTGTATTCATGCAGAACAACTTTTGAACCAGAGACAAAAAGCACAGTATAAAAACTATTCAGACGGAACGATGAAATTTTCCGTTATGCCAGTGTCCACTTGGCTTTCACTCCGCATACAGATCCGACAAAACATTGAGATCCAGTGTCTTTTAGGTTGCACCTGGAAACACAGTAGACTTCAACAAAACAAGCTGCTCTGATACACATGCGTACCCAACGTCGTTCAATCCAACTCCACTGTTTTTCGACCAAATCACAATACAATCCTCTGCATCTTTTCCGAATGCACCGCTCGGCTCAGCCCCAGGCCATGGGTAATATCCGGGATACTGCCATGTTGGGTCGCTTATTTCGAATTCCTGGAAGAATGTGTAGGTCAATAGAAGTTTTATTAAACGTACTTACATTGGTTCCGTTGCAATTCACGTTTTTCTCGGGAATATCGATGCAATTTTGCTTCCGCTTTCCTCCTATCCAGTAACTCAACGTGCTCCTCTTTATGTTACTTTCAGGTACGCGAGATAAAATCGCTTCTTTAACCAAACATGCTACCATTTACAAAAATCCAGGTACCCACCAGAAATGTATTCGTATTCCTCTACGGATTGTATTCCACTGAGAACTCCCCCTGAAGCATTATTAGAGCAAAAAGAAGAAGCGTCGGATTGAGCGCGGCAATTCGAATAAAGAGACACCTGAATGTTCTCAGATAGTTTATTTTTTTCCTTTTATTCCACAACCAATATGCACCAAGGTCCGAGTTCTCTCTGGAAATATTTGTAGCCATCGGGACAGAAAGAAGGCTCGAAGGACCATATTCCATTGGAAAATGTTATAGAGTAAGGTACGAAAGATTCTGAAGAACTTGGCGGAATTTGAGTGTAAACACTGCTCTGAAAACGCTTTTGTTTTTGAAATCCTCTTTTGTCTATACCAAAACAGTCCGCCCATTCAACAACGGTGCTTCTTCGGCTGTCGGACAGAAATCTTCACTCGAATCAACTTTGAATGCCACATAACTTCCACTGGAACGGTCGGTTTTTATGACGGAAGTGAGAGAACTCCATTCGTAAATTGTGCAGTTTGACGTGGCATTCTTGGTGGCGAACACACAATCCTTAACTGTTTCAAAACAGGCATCAAGACAATCTTCCCAGGAAAAATTATCCAAATTTGGTGGAATTGGAGTTACAGGGATTCCGAATGTGATAATCATTGTTGGTGTTGCAATCTTTTAAAAAATTGTGTTCCAGAAGTTCGCCTTGACCTTACCATTGATTGGGCAAAATACAGTAGGAGACATTGAACTAGCAGACGCATCGCTTGAAAATGAAAGAGAGAGAGAGAGAGAGAATTCTTTCAAAATTTTCAAAACTTTAGACAGAAAGCATTTTTGTGGAGATCATGAACATAAACCGATAAAAGATGGTATGCATTGACGAGAGAAAGACATAACCATAGGCACAAAGTTTTATATCCATGTACACTTAAAAGATGGTACGGACCGCCTCGAATCCAGAACTTCTAATGGCAACTAAATACTACCCACTAGCCTATTGATCCCAACAAATGAAAAGTTTTATGTTTGCCCTTATGAGCAATACAAATCGAACATTCTCCTTTCAAACAATGGTTCAGTTTTATTGAAAATGGGAAGCAGATGCAATTAGGGCAGACGAGACTTGACTCCACAAACAGCTCCCAGGACACACTGATCGGCAGCATCTGCCAGCGAACACCTGGAAATTCAAACTCTATTCATACTCCGAGTTTTTCAAAAATGCTTGCTGGTAATCGTTGAATCCGTTTCCTCCGGGTCGGACTCGTATTGCGAGACAGTTTTCATTGAAATCTTTGTTGTTCGGGTCGGAATCCAACCATTTGAAGAAACCAGGAGGTGTCCATGTCGGATCGTCTATTTCAAATCCCTGAGAAAAGCAACATTTGCAGAGACTGCATAGTAATTATTATCACATTTTCCCCTTCGCAACCTGGAGCAGTTGATGAAAGATTCATGCATTTCTCTTTTCTCACTCCTCCAATCCAATAGGCCGACCATTTTTTGCCTGTGCAACGAGGTCTCTTGTTCTCTTGGAGTTGCATAATACCTAGAGAAGGTGTATCTCTTTCCCCTTACACCTGCATACCTGAAATGTAATTGTACTCCTCCGCAGACTGTATGCCACTCAGAATTCCTCCAGGAACATCTTTAGCACACCACTCAGCTGCAGTCGTTTGGATTGGGGAAGTCGAATACATTGCGACCTGGAATATTTTTTTAGCGCCGGAATTGCTTTATTTGAGAACTGAAAGACACCATGCACCGGCTGGTCTCTGGAAATATTTGTAGCCATCGGGACAACGAAAAGGGTCGAATGACCACATTCCATTGGAAAAAGTTATAGAGTACGGAACATAGGAGAAGGAAGAGCTTGGCGGGATCCGAGTCCAAACACTACTCTAAAACTATCGATTTGAATTTTCTTATTGAGTTTTTGTTTGATACATTCACAGTCCGCCCATTCAACAACGGCGCTTCTTCGGCTGTCGGACAGATGTCTTCATTTGAATCAACTTTGAATGCAACATAACTTCCACTGGAACGGTCGGATTTCGTGACGGAAGTGAGAGAACTCAATTGATAAATTGTGCAGATTGAGGAGGCATTTTTAGTAACGAATAAGCAATCAGCTACTCTACAACAGATATCGAGACAATCTTCCCAAGGAAACCCGTGCAGATTCGGTGGAATTGGAGTTACTGGGATTCCAAATGTGATAATCAGTTTTGGTTTTGCAATCTAAAAATATGTGTTCCTAAATTTTCTTTTCAATTTTACCATTAATTGGGCAAAATAAAGTAGGAGACATTGAACTAGCAGACGCATCGCTTCGAAATGAAAGAAAGAAAGAAGTTTAAAACTTCAAAAGACAGAAAGCACTTTTATTAGGATCAAAAGCATCAACCGATAAAAGTTGGTATGCCGCTATGGCAACTAGCCGCGGGCATTCAACATGGAGATCTCGAGAGAGAAAGAAGATCAAAACTTCAGTCAAAAAGCGCTTTTATTAAGATCGCAAAAACCCCCGACTGGGAGATGTGACTCGACATGAACACAAGCCATAATTCTGCAACGAATCTTCTTTAACAGAAACGGATATGACCATAAAAAAAGTATATTTATTATTTGTCAGTAGTGCTCTCTCGCTAATAACATCATTATACAAATATGAGAATCAACCTGAACATGAGCCGTCATTAGAATCGTTTCAAATCGTGATCAAATAGTCTAGTTCTCGTGGATCTTCCTCTTGTCGTTCCTGTATCTCTTCACAATCTTCACTCCCGCAACTCTTCCTCGGTATCCTCCTTCTCCGGTCGTCTCTGCGGCTTCGACGAGAATCTGATTGTCTTGAACGGTTCGCTTGTATCCGCCCGATGACGTGGGCTTCTTGGCAACAGGTCCTGCTGCAACCTCCTGTCCTTCGTCTTCGTACTCGACGGTTTCGTCTTCATAAATCACTGAAATATGAGAAGATCAAGATAAGATCTGCAAGCTTGTGTAGTCTTAAGTCGATTACCTTCAGTAGCGGTTCCAGTGGCAATGGTTGTCACTTCAACTATGGGCTCTCGGAAAAGAATCGTAGTGCTTGTGACAAACTCCGGAATGGTGTTGGTGGCGAGAGAAGTTCTGATCGGCGCTTGCGACTCTTCCACAATATCGTCGTAGTTCTCATTTACCTCCTCTTGAACTTGTTTGGTTGTCTGGAAAAAAGAAGATAACGAGGCAATAACATAAAGCTGGAACAACTCACCGTGACTTCTACCCGAACCGGAGCAGCAGGAGCCATGGTCGTTACCTCCTCGACGATCACGTTTTCCGGCGCAAAAGTGGTTCCGGATCTCGAGTCGCCCACTTTGTTGCCCTTGTCGTCATAGTAGGCGTAGTAGAACTCGTCCTCCTTCTTCTCTCCAGCCTTTGTTGGCACTTCATCCACAAAGTCTGGAACCTCGTCGACTGGAGCGACAGGGGCAGCAGTGACAACAGTGCGAGCAGTAGTCACAACGATCTCATCTTCTCCGTATCCATTGTCATGAAGGGTAGTTCTTGGGATATCAGCAATCGGAGCGACTGTAGCAGCTGGTTGGATGTAGACTTGTGGTTCATGGACAAGGGTCGGATGAACTACAGCTGGAGCCGGACGCTGGACGTATTGAGGCTGTTGAGGGGGTCGGATGTATTGAGGATTTGGCATTGGATACATTGGAGGAAGAGCCGGAGCAGGAGCACGAGGATAGTACTGCGGATACGCTGGAACTTGATAACGTGGCTGGATGAATGGGGTCAGGTCTCTGTAGAATGTCGCATAGCCCGGGGAGCCTCCGCTGGTCGCATATCCTCCACCGCCGTACCCGCCACCCGCATACGAATTATAGCCACCTCCACCGCATCCGCAGGAACTGCTGATTAGTGATCTGATGATAATTTGTGTTGGGCAAGAGATCAAAAGTGTAATGCAACTTACGGGCAGAAGCAACATGTGGACAGACCCAGGAGAGTCGAGAATACCACCCAGACGAGCATATCTGGAATGGAACAGCTGATAAGTAAGGAGGAGAGACAAGGTAGAAAGAGAAAGAGAAACCGAAATGAAGTATCGGGTATGGTATGCGAAACGAAAAGAAAATAATGACGAAACTGCTGATACTTCCTCCTTTTTTCGGTCCGCCTGCCATAAGATTACAGTGCGGGCCAACGCGTCGTTGTGATAATTTTGAGAGAGAGGACAGGGAAAAGAGAAGCAAAAGCCTGGTGAGATGTGTCCTGTGAAGTTGTAAAGTCACGATGGCAGAGATGAAGTTCTAATGAAACAAAGGGGGAGGTTTTTTACTGTCCGAGAGAGAGGAAAAACGAAAGGTTTCGAGAGGCAGAATGGCTTCGGAATCGAAAGTGGACTTGACGATTGGCAGGTTGCTTCGCTTCGATTGAATAACTAGTAGCCAATCCAAATGGGCTGTTCTTTCGGAGTCGAAGAAGCAAGAATCAGACCGGCAACGAACGCAACCTGCCTTGCGACTGTCTGTCCCCGCCGAACCTTCTGCCAATTAATCGGTCTCTGCTGGTCACTACATCATCCAGGAAGCAAACGTATCTAGAACGGACATCTGTTTGGCAACATCTTCCGTTGCGCAACTCTTTTTCACTCGTTTCCTCATTCGCAATGATGATCTGGTTTTGATTCGAAGAGATGATATAAAAAATCGCCGTGAGCGAAAGTGATTGCAAGAGGAACGTGTTGCCTCCTCCGTCAATCTGTCTTGAGACAGACCAAGAAACGATTTCTTGAAGTTGATTGCGGTGCGGAGAAGGGGGGGGGGCTGACATCATTTAAATTAACTTCAAATTTCCAGATTGAACTTTACATATTCTGATTGGAATCCGAATCAGAAGGCGTTCTTTGTCTCTTGGAGAATCTCTTCAGTGATGCTTTGTTTTTGCCTCTTTTCGTATTTTGCGGACCAAACAATTCGAAGTCATACACTATTGTATCCAATTTATTTGGTGAGTCAGCGGGATTATATGCAGAAGCAATATTCAAGATGCATTGATAACATCAGGTGAGAAGTTCTTCTGGAGAGAACAAGGGAGAGAACAAGAGAGAGAGAGTGTGCAAGCAAAGAAGAGGGATTAGATAGTTAGAGAACGAGATCTCATGTTGAAAACGGGACGGAATGGCTTCTGAAACGGGAACTAAACTAACGGGAGAACCGAATCAGCGGGAGGGGATTATATACTCAATGAGACAAAGAAAGAAATTCTCAGATCCAGAGAATTCAAACCAAATTGTCAATCTTCTTTTTCTTCTCCTCCTCCTCGATCTGGAGAGCCTGAGCAGCCTGAGCAGCAGCAATCTTGGCCGAAGCGACCTGTTTCTGAACGAGACGCTTGTAGCTTCGATGAAGATGGAGATGCATGGCGTAGAGGTAGATGAGGTTGTGAGCGGTGGCGGTGACGAGGAGAATGCCGACGAGGTTCAGCGACAGGTCATCTGAAATTTTCTATTTCTATTATGAAATCTGTTTTCGCATTCACTTGGACGAATTTTCCCCTGCGAGAACTGCTTCATTTTGACGACGAAAAGGACGAGCGTGCCGTTGGTCGCCATGACGGCGAGGAAGATGTATAGCGGCATGAAGATGCGGCGGAATAGCGACAGACCGAAGAGGAGCACAAAGGCCAGCATGAGCCATTGGACCATGATGATGCGGGTGAGAGCGGGCTCTTTGAAGATTGGAGACGGCTTGAAACGAGAATCGTTGGAGATCTTGATGGTACCGTATTGGGTCAGGAAGCAGGCGGTGTAGTAGGAAGTGAGGACGGTGGCGACGACGAGGAAGACGACGCAAGTGGGACGGGAATGACGAACCCATTCGATGTGGAACGTGTTCCGCGGCCAACGGAACAGTCTCGACGGCTTCTTCTTTGGACCCACCGGAGTCTCCGGAGCCAGAGGCATTGGAGCAGCAGTTGGAGGAATCTGGGAAAGACGTGAAATGGAAAGGCAGTAGAGTGGAAATGTCTGTCACTAGACCCTATAATCAGAACAAGACACGCACCTTGGATTCCCCCTTGTCCTCCGCTTTGGGGTCCTTCTTGACAGAGTTGAATTTGATGGCCGGCATTTCCGAGGGCTTAGACCAAGTGAGAGCTGAAAAACGGGAAATGAAGAGCCGAATGTGGAAAAAAACGGAATGAAATGAGAAAGAGAAACGAAGGGCGCCTCGGATGGAAAGTGGGCGGGGCCAGAGAGGGAGCGAGAGAAGGAAAATGGGCGGCCGGCCAGATATGGTTAATGCCGCCTTGGCTCCGTGTCCTGCGCTCTAGGAGCCATAAAATTTATGAGAGCAATGAACTCTTTTCTTCTCCATTTCGTTTTCGATCTGTGCCTGCCACGTCACACAGAGGCACACTTCCTCGTCTTTTCCCAAATTGGACTGCTCGGGGCGAGGGCAAATTCAAAATGGCCCAAGACGATGGGGATATGAGAATATGGAGTCGTGTGAGCACAGTGGAAAATGAAAATGGAGAGAGGAAGAGAAAAGAGAAAAGAAGACGAAAAGGCAGGACGACGACGAGGAGGAGGAGGAGGCAATAAATCAGACAGCACTCGAGCAATTTCCGTTGGAGAGTCGAGATTTGGGGCCGCACGAGATGCGAATGCCACGTCATAGTGAGGGGTTGGAAGAGGAAAGAAGGATGTGAGAAGGGAGCTGGAAAGTGGAAGAAGAGGCGAAAGGACGACTTGAAACTCAAGAGCAGGCTGTGGCTCTGGAATGGTTACTTGTGCCTGAAAAATGAAAGAGGGAGCGAGGGGAAAGTGCGGGAGAAAGGACCGGTTAGAGGGAAAGGGAGCAGAGCTGGGAAATTTCGAGGTGAAGGTGTGGGGAATGACATTCAAGAGTTACGAAATGGGCATGTGAAATAAACTTGTTGTGGATCGATTAGGGAGAGAGAAGGGACGGTTCCAAGGGGGGTTTTCACAGGATTTTCGAGCATCCAAATTGTTTTTTAAAGAGCAATTCCGGTGTGAAATAGATAACAAAGAGCTCTCACTTCTGATTGTTATCTGTTATCCATGCTATATTCTGACTTCATTTCTATTCTGTTTTTTTCTTTTTTCACTCCAATAAATATATATAATCTCCATAGACTACAAAAACGTACCACTGGGAGCTTTCGTCACAAAAAGACTCTGCGCCCTGGCCGAACCAATAACAATTCAAATCCGAAGCCAATTATCAATCGTACAACGCCCTTTTGCTCTGCCGTCTCGTCGACAATCGTTCCCATTCCCAACCCGGACCCATCACCAAATTTACGGTGTCCATTAACTTTATGGCCGTCTTGTCTGT
>LR577660.1:0-13225 GCA_900536345.3 Caenorhabditis sp. 39 LS-2015
TTTTATATACGTATGTCGACCTGTAGAATCGATTGGCGCTATCAGTTTTATCAAAAAACTCCTAGTTTTTCCGTTAGGTTTGAAAAATGAAAATCAAAGTCAGAAATTAGAAGTTTTTTCACCGACCGAGGTCGATTACACTCTTCGTTTTAGTTAAATTTGAGAGTTTTTGAGATGTTAAAGACGTTTTTTCAATATATCAAAAATCCGTTCGGGCGAAAAAATTCTATAAACGCTCAAACTTGAAGTGAAAATTGAGGAAAATTTTCAGCGATGACACCATGTTTTTCTGATTGAAAATTACAAAGGGTGATGCCAAGGTATGACAAACAAATTTTTAGAGCTCTGGAGCCATTTTGAGTAGGTTTCCTCTACCTCTGAAGTAGAGGTCTTCAGCAAAAAAATCACATTTTCTTGATTTTGAGACCTTTGCAGGTCGATTACACTCTTGAAAACCAGAAATTCGGATTCTACGTGTCACTCCCGATCGATTTGACTATAAAAACTCAAAATCGATTCGGGCGAAAAATTTCTAGATACCTTTTTGTTCAGCGGATATCTCGATTTTTGCACTAAAAAACGCAAATTTCCACACAAGCGGCGCGGTCGCAAAGCGGTGGCGGGCAGCAGGTTCAAATAGGGAAACGAGCAAGCGGCCGCGCCGGCAGGTTTGGTAAAGTGGTTAAGCGCGCGTTGTTCAGATGGAGGGTGCCGGCTCGAGTCCGCGTGCTCGTTTTTCCTTTTTTCTTTTTTGAATACGAATATTAGAACTTCTGAAATCACTAAATTCCATAGAAAAACATGTTTCATGGATTTTTGAGTTCAGTGGCCAGCCAAAAAAATTATTGAAAAACCACGCCGCGAACTTGCAGCCATAGACCACGCCCCCTCCTCGGCAGAAAATCAGTGCAAAAAAGGTGCGCAGAAAAAGGGCTGTAACTCCGGAAATACTGAATATTTTCGAAAGATTTTTTTGGAACGGACTGCCATAGACATATTGAATGATTTCCAATTAAAAGTTTTTCCAAAAAGGGGGTTTCGAGAAACTCATTGCGGTGCCTAAACATATTTTTAAAAATCTTAATTTTACAACAACAAAACAGTTGGCGGACTCAATTGCCAAGTGCGCAAAAGGGGCGTGGCTTATCAATGATGAATGCGGCGCGCGTCATTCGGGGTCACTGTTCGAGTGAAATGGAAGAACAGCCAAGCACCCTGAAAATCTATAGAATTTACGGAGAAACTCCGAAAAAATATTCCATCAAACCGAAATGCGGGTATCGTCATGTGACATATGTACCGTCCGACGGCAAGTGGAAAAAGATATGGATCGGAAGGGTGAGCTGATTTTACTTTAGGTTTTATTGGTTGAAAATTGTGAAAAATCATAGAAAACTTTGAAAAAATTGAAAATGATTTTTTTTGAAAACTTGAAAATTAAAAAATTAAAATTTGTACTATTGCTAATTTTATTGCTAGTTCAATCAATTTTATCCCTATTTTTATATTTTTTGAAAAAATTGAATTTTCAATTTTTTTTCATATTTTGCAAATTTTTTCTGTGCCATGAAATTTTTTTTTGAAAAATTCCGATATTTTATTTTCAAAAAAATATTCGATTCTTTTTGAGAATTTTTTTTATATTTTCCCAATTTTTTCAAGTGAACAGCGTCTTTACAAAGCGTTTTTTGTTGTTGTTGAAAATTTGAAAATTTGAAAAAAATTTTAAAAAAATTGTTTTTTCAATCAATTTTATCCCCTTTTTTTAAATTTTAAATGTATTAAAAATTTAAATTTTTTCTACGTTTTTTTTTTGAAATTAAAAAAAAACATTAAATTGAAAAAATATTTTTCAATTTTTTCTGTGTCATGAAAAATTTTGTAAAAAATTCGGAATTTTTTATTTTCAAAAAAATATCTGATTCTTTCTAATGATTTTTTTTTCAATTTTTCAATTTTTTTCAAGTGAACAGCGCCTTCATAAAGCGATAAAGCGCGCAGCGCCTCTGTATCAAAAACACTTGACATGACATTGAGTCGCTACGCAGCGAAAAGTGAAATCGAAAAACAAAAATTATTCAGAATACCTAAAATTTTGCGATAGAGCACGAGAATTACAATTTTTAATTTTAAAAATCAAATTTTCAAAATTTGAAAAAAATAAAAATTTTCGATTTTTTTTTCAAAAAAAAAATTCAAATTTTTTTTATTTTTAAAATTGTTTTTTCCAGATCTTCAAAGCACTGGACATCCTCCTTTGCCTCCTCATCTTCTCGTTGGTCCCCGTACAAATTCAAGTGTATCTGGCAGCTGTCGGTGTGTTACCGAGTACCCGATTTGCTAAAAAAGTCCGTTATCATTGTCGGGATGCGACTATGCCAATTTCCGCGGTACGGGAGGATTTTTTCTCAAAATTGAACTAGAAATTTTGAACATTAATTTATTTTCTTTCAACAAATTCAAATTTTGAAAAAAAAAACTCAAAAAAAAGAATACGGAAATTTTTTATTGCTGAAATGTTTCATTTTTTTCAGGTTTTCAAAAAAAATTTAAAGACTATTTTGACTAGAACTTTTTAAAATTAGATTATTTTATCAAAAAAATCAAGCTTTCCAATAAGAAAATTTTTTTGAAAAAAATTTTTTTTTCAAAAGAAATATGTTAAAAATTGATCAAAATTTGAAATTTGAAATTATTTTTCTTTCAAATTATTTAAATTTAAATTTTATTTGAATTAAAAGTTTTTTGAAAAAAAAAGATAAAGCAAGCTGATTGCAAAAAAAAATTCAAAAATTAAAATTCAAAAAACCTATCATTAAAAACACTATTTTCAAAATTTTAATTTACGTTAAATTAAACTCAAAATTCATTTCCAGTTGTACATTCGTTCCCTGATGCCATATGTCAGCTACAGAGTGACCTCCTGGTTCCTGAACTATATCGATGAAACAATGCCGGGACCGTATTGTTCCGATGATTACTCCTTTTCTTTCGGCCTTCCTCCCATTCCCCCGTTTCCCAAATATTTCCACCTCACAATCAGCCCCACTTTCGTTCTTGTCTGCCTCGCCATTCTTGTTGCTATCTTGCATTTGAAGAAAACGTATTATGGGATTGACTATGACTAATTGTAAGCATCTCCTTAACACTGATTCTGTCCGGTACCATAAAAAACGCCCCTTTGAGAAATTGACTCCGCCCGTTTTGTCAAATTGAATTTTTTTTCTTAGAAAAATTTATACAAACTTTTCATTCACAATTTGTCTAATTTATATATTTATTGTTATCTTGTTTTTTTGTTGATAATAACACTTTTCAATTTAATAAAATGAATTTTATAAATTTGATTTTTAAGAATTAGTTTGAATTTTCTAAAAAAAATAAAAAATTGAAAATTTATTTTTGTCGAAAACTTGAAATTTTCGAAAAAAATAAGTTTTTCCTGTAAAATGTGAGAAAATGTATTTCAAAATGGAATTTTTAAAAATAATATTTTTATTAAAATTTTATTTATTTTTTCAAAATTTGATATCTTTTTTGAAAAATTCAAGTGTTTTTCGAACTTAATTTTTACAACCGCAAAAAAATTAAATTTTGAATCTCGACTAATTCAGACAGTCTATTTCATCATATTGCATTAATAGACGCACCCACCCGGTATCATGATGCACCATATCTCCCCCTCTCTCTCCGTTCATATTCCCACCGATTAGCATTCCAATTGTGTGTGTTTTTGAGCCATCAAATGTCATCAAACGAGCAGATTGAGAGGGGTGAATTGGGTGATAAAAAATTAATCGGAATGTGTTCTTTCCAAGGGAGAAACTGCGGAATGATGCAATTTTAACTTTTTACCTTTTTTTTAAGTTTTTCTTAAAATTAATTTTTTCGGTTTGATTTTAGAGAAATTAAAACCAGTTTTCTGAAAATTCGAAAATTTTTATTTAAAAAATTATTTTTCATACATTTTGACTTTTGTAGAGTGCCCTGAAGAGTTGATTTACTAAATCCCAGCTCGAAATGTTCCAATTCACGGGAGTTATGACGTTTTCAATATCAGGCAAAAATTGGTCCCTCGGAACGGGTTGGTCTCTCAAAAAAATGAATAGATGATCGAGATGGATTAGCGGGTGGTGGTTGGTGGTGTTGTTCCGATAAAATGTGCTCCTGGGGAACCTGACCAGACCACAGACATTGTCCTGAAGGGTTCGAACAAAAAACCAGCGCTCCTGGGAAATCTGACATCTATCTACAGCCAACCACCTGTTTTTTTGGCTGGACCGTTTGGGACAATGTCTGTAGTCTGATCAGGTTCCCCAGGAGCACAGTTCATCGGAACAATAACAACAACCACCACCCGCTAATCCGTCTTGATCGCAATTGCCTATTCGTTTTTTTGAGGGACCAACCCGTTCCGAGGGACCAATTTATACCGTTATCTTGAAAACGTCATAACTTTCCTAAATTTGAAAACTTCGAACTAGAAGTGTCAATAAACGCTCGAAAATTTCTTCTTGACACTATAAAAACTTAAAAATTTTCTAAAGTTTCAAAAAAAATTGGAAAAAACTGAAAATTTTGAAAAATTACCATGCAATACAAGATTTCGAACATGCTTGGACAAGGATAGTTTGATACATCAATTCCTTCTCTTTCTTGGTGAAAAGAATTAGAAGAGAGATAAGGGAAAGGTGAGAGGGTATACACATACAGTGCGTCCCACTCAGAGCACCACCTATTGGATTGACTATCGGATTGACCCCGGTAATGTTGCATGGTGCGTCTCTTGCCGTCGGGCGCTCTCCGACCATCCACCCATCATTATCTAAAAATGAACGCTCGCTGCAATAACGAATCGATTCGTTTGTTCGAGAAACTCCCACTTCTTCCGCTTCTTCGTGTTCATAGTCACTTGAATGCGAGTTCTTTGTAAGTTATTTGTCTATTCTTTCTATCAATTCACACATTGTCACTCCAAACCGAATAATTCCAGAGTTCTAGCCGCTTTGCTCTCTGAAAAATGGGACAGTATCGTTGTAAAAGAAGGAATGAGGATGGAGTCCGTATGGGATATCAATACTACACACGATGGCGGAGTATACATTCAATTGAAGTTTAAGAATTACAAAAATGAACCATTGGAAATCGGTTTCAAGGAGGATGCAGAGTTGGGAAATGCGGAAGATGTCAGGGTTCATCAGGAGAACAACCTGATAACTTTTTATCACAAAAATCATCGACAACTTGAAGAATCTTGTTTCAAAGCCTTTCAACTTCTCAATTCTCTATTCCCACCCGCTTCCTATGGCCGTATCTCCGTATCCCTCGACTCGAGAACGTCCTCGTTCCCAATCCGTTTCCTGTTACAGTTGCCACGTGGCACTGCGGATTTTGTAGGAATTTGTGGGGATCAAGAAGTGGATTGCGGGGATTTGGTGAAGTTGTTGCGGAATGTCAAAGTGGTCAGAACACCCGATTACTCGGTAGAAAGCACGTTGGATATCAGAGTGAATTTGAGGAATTTGGTGAAGAGCAATGAGGTATTATAGTTGAAAAAGGTGATAATGATAATATAATCCTTATTCCTTCAGATTATACTTCAAGGAACCTTCATAAGCATTGCCGATGCCCGATTCTTATCGATTGATTCCCTGATGCAACTGAATTTCCAAAAGTTCCAAGCGGGCCACAACGATTTCACTTCCGAGGATTTCAATGCATTCTTACACGCATGGATGAAAACTAGTCCTCGTTTTTGGGATGTAAAAGTTACGTTTGATATCCGGGAAGATCAAAATATCAGAATGGAGGAGGTTATGAAAGGGTTGAATCCGCATTTGGGGACACCGAGAATCAGGGATCGATGGAGATTGTGAGTGGGCTTCTAATTAACCGGAGACTGAGACATTTGAAGTATGATTGTGATTTATTCCAGTGATCGTCCAGCTGGAATAGATGGCGATTTGTATCCAACAGCAACGGATTACGGTGACGGTTGGGATATTGTAAACCCTAACGGAATGATCGGAACAGTTCTCCTGGAGTCGAATCGATTGACTTTCATCACCTGGTCCAGCCCTTTTTGCTGGCAAGGTTATGTAAAATCTGTGGAAAACGAGATTTTATCCATTACACGATACGTGGACGTTTTGAATCGGGATCGAGAGAGATATGAGAAGAAGGCAAAGGCGGGGAAGATGGAACTGTTCCCGAATCAAGAAGAGTTTTTGAGAACCTTGCCGGAACAGCTGAACATCGAACAAAACCGACTGGCAGCTCAATGTGACGTTAAAGAGAAACTGCTCACAATATGGAAAAACGATGAAACTATGAACGAGCCTCCTCTTCCGGGTTACTATAATAACAGTCTCCCGGCTGACCGTTCAGTTCTTATCTTGGGATCCGCCGACATCGCCCTCGATGCTATTCCTTTAGCATTTCAGTTCACAAGACAAGAATTCCGAGGAGAAGTATCGTATACGAAGATGGAAGGGAGATTAGCAACAAAGGTGAGATAGTTTTCGGAAATATCGGTTTTATGCGATTCAAACAAAATGGTGATGTCCGCAATTTGGAGTCTCAACTGGTCCCGTTCGATTACAGTATTCCTTTTTCCGATGAGAATTTGAATGGTTTTTCGCGCCATCGATACTGTACCCGATTGCTCAACGAGGCCCACCGAGACACCAAACTGCGGACATTGCCGTTTTGTAAAGGGTAAAGTCAATTAGTCAAATGTTAGACACTGCTGATCACGGATTTCAAGTTCTGAAGACATTTGGTGGTGATGCGTATTTAGCCTAGTCACGTCCGGGCCGGGGAAAGTGACCGATACCATTTTGTAGACGGATTCACTACTCATTTGAGGCAAGGACTCGTACTCTGACCTTCAGCTTACTACCCGCGCTGCTAGAGAAAAATAATAGAAAGACGCCATTCGAACTGCAAACTCTTTTAATGTTTCACAACTTTTCTCTCAACTTCCAAATCACAAAATCTGCCGGAAAAATTATTGTCTTGACGTTTTGAGTTGCGAAACGTCGTTTCAAAATATTGGGGAGACTCGATGTGTCGCGGTTTATGTTTTATAAACCACATAGCACTTTGCCAGAGAACAATAAGAATATCTTGACCAATTCCAGATAATCCTGATAACCGAGATCGCCTCGATCGACAAAGAGTATCTGCGTAGCTCGACAGCATTCATCTACGCCTACTCGGACTCTGACTCGTTTGATCGCGTTTCCGAGATGTTCATCTCCCTGCGAAAGCTGTTCGGAACAGTGCGCACAATCACTTGGCCGATCAGAGCCGCCCACTCGTTGCTGGTTCAGATGCCCGGAGCGGAGGACAGGAAGAAGCCGGATCCGTTTGATGTGGAGAGCTTCCAAAGAAACTCTTGGAGCGACGCAACCAAATTCGACCCAAATCCCCTAATTGAATTTCGAGAGTTTTTAGTTTCAGTTTTGTGAGAAATTGATGCTGGTTTAGTCAAAACCTCTGAATTTTAATAAATTGATAATTTTTTCACAATTGCAAGTTATTATTTATTGTTTTCTGGCAAAGCCTCCCTTTTCATTTATTCAATCATTTTCGAATCCAAATTTAAATCTAAATTCCCAATTCATTTCCCGCCCAAAAATGTGTTCAAAAAAGTGTTCATGACGAGCAAAACGACACTTGTGCAAATACAAAGTACACCACTTCTGCCCTTCCCTTTCCCACCATCTTCCTCCCCCGAAAGTGCACCATGTAGAGGTTATTACCCTTTGATGGTACCGATTGAGGAGGAATGATGCAATAATGTTTTTTCAAAAATTTAAAAGTTTTGAAAAATCAAAAAAAAAATTTTATATATTTTCATTTTATTCAAAATAAGTCGAAAAAAAAATTATTTTTGTAAAAATAATTTTATTTTTTTAAATGCTCAAAATTTTTAAAAATGATTTTTTTTTCAATTTACAAAAAAACTTTGAAAATTTAAATTTTTACTTTCAAAAATTCAAAATAATTTTTCCAAAATTTGAAAATTAGGAATAAAACTATTCCAGAAATTCGAAACTGTATGGAATCTGAAAAAATCGTTAAAGACGTCCTTCCACTCGTTTTGATGCTCTTCGAAATATGACTGTATCACTGGAGAATTGAACATTTTTCCGGGGATTAACCAGTCGAAAAATAGGAAAATTCGGATGCATAAAGTCAAGAGGAATGATCGGTAGAGAGCGGTGAAGATGAACTGAAAATTGGGATTGAAATTGAAATTTTTTTTTTAAAAGTTATTATTGATTTTTTATTGGACAAAAGAAAAATACCTATTTCACCCACCCTAGTCAACGAAAAAGTCCACTGATTTTTCCTCCAACAAATTGCTTCTTTTATTGATGGAATTCGACCAATTGCAATGATCAGGATGGCATTTCGAATAAGGACAGGGAACGAGAGGAATATGGCTCGGCACAACCATGCGTCGAACAATTTGGCCACCTGAAATAAAAAATGGTTAACTTTTCCAAATTTCAAAAACTTGTTTTTTCTGACTTTTGATAAAACTAAAGTTGTAGCTATGTTAAATGTTTTATAAAAAAAAATTATTTTTCTTTTTTTGAAAATCACCTGACCACCTTTCATTCTTCCTGTCCATTCCATCAACGAAACGAACGGAAAGGCATCAGAAACTGGTTTTTCACCGTTTTTTGTTCCTAGAAACCTCCTCTCTCAACGATCCTCGAGGATACATTGTTTCCCCGTTTACAGCCTCCAAAAATCGATATTTATGATTTGCCCCTTCAAATGGATTCATCAAATAGTAATATTATGCGCTCCTGAGATTGTAAGATTTCAGATTCAAACGCAGAATTGCGTACGGGGATTCTACCGCAGTTTTGAGAAAAATTAACAAGAGACTCGGGGCGGGACCCGTGCCGCGTTTGAATCTCAACTTTTGCAATCGCATATTATAAAAGTTTTCTAAAAAAATTTAAACACAATTTTCGTTATGAAAAAGTTGACAAACAGCGTTTGAGATCTCGTTTTCGCGCCGGAATCCAAAAAAAAGACTGTCTTTTGGAGAGATCTATTTGAAAATTTTATTTTCTCGCATTACTCTCTCTCTTCTACAATTAAATATTTTTTATTCTCAATTTTTAACTGTTTTTTTTTTGAGTTTTCTGTGTTTTGAACACTTTCAAAAGAACTTTCAGTTTTCCGAATTAAAAATTGTTTTTTATTTATTTTTTTTTCAAAACAAAAATTTAAAAATTGAAACTTTTAACTTTTTTTGAAATTTTTTTTTATTTTTTTTATTTTCTCAATTTTCTAAACCTATTCGTTAATTTTTAATTTTATCTATTCCCTGAATTTCATTTTATGATAATTCGAATTTTTTTCAATTTTTGTAAAGTTTCTGAATTATTTTGTTCGAATTATGAAAAAAAAAATTCATATAAAATTTCGCATTTGTAAGTTTACAAAAATCCCGAAATTCAACTCAGTTTTCAAAAATGTTTTTTTTTATTTTCAAATTTTCAAATTAAAATTTCACCCTTTAAAAACCCACAATTCTAACTCGTTTCGTCCATTCCTCATCCAAATTTTCCATCTTCGGAAACTCAATCCCTTTCAAAAATTTCGAAATTCTCCACGTCTTTTTTCCACTTAAATCCACTCGTTTCGGTGGTTTTCTATAGCAAAATGGGTCTCCACCGGCTGGTTTTTTCATGTAATATTTTGGAAAACCATCGGGAGCGAGTAGTTCCAACAGTTCTTCTTGGGACATGTCGAGGGGTACTGTAACCATATTTTAAAGGCGCATAGGATTTTTTATTAGGAAATTTGTACTAAATTTATAGAAAAATAGGCTTAAAATGAAAATAAGTTTTAAAAAATTTAGAAAAAAAATAAAGAAAAATGTTAGAAGCTGCTTTTTGTCAGCCGGTCGGTCACCGGCTATCTGTCTTTTTCTTTTTAGTGATTGAGAGCGAGAGAGTGTGCAAATCGAGGAGAGCACCAGACATTCCTGAACAGTTAATCGAGAGAGTGGACGAAGCGAAGAGACGCAGACAAATCGGAAAAGAGGGCGGAGTCTATGCGGGTCAGTGAGTCAGTATGGTGCGGTGAGGGCAGATGGAACCTGGCTGTGTAATGTTTTTTACAATCTTCGTTGTTTTTTCAATTATTTTATGATTTTCCTTTCCAATTCCGTCAGGGACCAGCCAGCAATGGGTCTCGCCACGAACCGCGAAATTTGAAAATTAAATTTAAAATTTTTGGCGTGATTTTTTGATATCGAAGCTATTTTCATTGTTGAAACGCAGAATAATTCCTGGAAAATTCAATTTTTTTTTAAATTTATCAAAAGTTTAATCAAATTGCTTAAAATTTCATTAAATATTCTGTTGAAATTTTGTCAAATTTCTAAAATTTTGAGCATTATTTTTTTTAATTTTTCAATTTTTTTGTTAAATTCTAAAAATTTCAGTAAAATTCCTGTAAAATTAAAAAAACACCAATAAAAATTTTAATTTTTTGTAGTTAAAAATTCCTGAAAACTATTAAAATTTTTGTAAAATTTAGAAAAAATCAGCAGAAATTCGCGAATTTTCAGAAAAGAAATGTGAAAAAATTCAAAAAAAAATTCACTGCAATGAAACTGAAATTCGAAAAAAATAACATTTAAATTTAAGCATTTCTGTGAATTTTCAGTGGAATTTCAAAAAAAAATTCGAAAAATGCAACAAATTTTCCCAAAAAAATCCGTAAAATTCAACAAAAAAAATCGATTTATTTTTGCAAAATTCCAGACCAAAATGAGTAATCCTGCCAGTGAGTACCCAGTTCCCGGTTTATTGGCGCAAATTATTGGATATGTGAGTTTTAAAAAAATCTTTTACCTTTGGTTTCAGAATTTTTTTTTTAATTTTCAAATTCAAAATTGCAAGAATATACTTGTTAAATCAATTTATCGAAAATTTTCAGACACAACTGGGAATACTGGCTCTAGTGGTGAGTCGTGCTCTAATGTGGTTCGGATGCGACCTGTCCACCGCTGTCGTCTGCTATTTCTCGTTGATGTGCGGCTTTCTGTCGGTTCCACAGGTCAGAATCGGCGTCACCGCAAAGTTCAAGCTGTACACGTTCACCAGGGTAAATTTTGAAAATTTAAAAAGTTGACAAAAAAATTTGACATTTGAAAAAAAAGACGGATAAAAAAAAATTCCATAATGAAAAAAAAATTTAAAAAATTGATGTGGGGAAATTAATTTTTCTTTAATTTTGTGAATTTCCAAATAAATATTGGCGTTAAATTTTAAAATTGTTCAAAATTAAAATTACAAATAATGTTTTATAAAAAAAATTTTAAAGAAAATATCAAAAAAAAATTCCATCTTCTTTATTTTTCGTGATTTTTAAATTATTAAAAAAAAAAAAATTCAATTTTTCAAATTGCCTTTTTTACCAGGCCATCGCCTTCTTGAGCATCTGTCGCCACATCACCAACTTGCTCAACTATTCTTCCGAACAAAGCACCAGCATTTTGGTCCTGATCTTCGAGATTTCATTCGGACTCTTCGTTCTGATTAGTGAGTTCAATTTCTGTATTTTTTTCCAAAAAAAAATAATTGTTTAATTTTTTTAATGTGAAGCTTCATTTTTCAGAAGTCCACATCCTGTTCAAGGAAGCGCAAGCGGCAAGAATCATGGCCAATCAATAAATCAAATTTAACAAAATGAAATAATGAAAATCGAACTAAAAATTTATATTTTCACTGTGAAAATTCTCTTCGTCAACCACTTTTTTGCCAATTTTAAATTCAATTTTTTTTTTACTTTTTGGAAATGGATAAATAAAATGTTTCGATTGATACACTGGGTTTTCACTTTTTTTTGAAAAATAAATTGAAATATTTTATTGCATATTTATTTTCTTAAAATGTTGATTAATCATATATGATTCTCCTTTATTTCCTATGTTCGCTGCAAGATCCGTTTTTTTCTGGCCACATGTGCCACAGTAATCAATTTTGTCAATGACGCAATTTCAGAAATTTCAAAAAATTCATTTATATAAAAGTAGATAGACCGAAAAAAAATGGGAAACATGCAGATTTTGAATCAACATTTCCAAAAAACGTTAACGTTGAAAACAATTTTTTTCTGTAAAAAATGAACGGATTTTCTCGATATTTTGTTTTTTTTTTTAAATTCATTAAAATTATATTTTTTCCGCTTTTCTGATATTTTTTGAACACCGGAAAATGAGTTCTCCATTAAATATAAATTTACAAATTTGTAAATGAAATTATTGCGAAATTTCGGGATTCGGCCATGGCCTAGAAGTTACACGGCCAAAATTATCACTTGACATTGTCGCGGCGCTGTTTGAATATTCAACCTAAAAAGGCATTATTTTATTTTAGACAGTTAAATGAAAAATTAACATTTTCCAATCGATGGTTGTTCAAAAATTAAATGATTTATGTTTCGTTTCATTGTCTGCGTCTCTCTCTTTTTTCGTCTCTCTCCTATTTTCATATTCATCTGTCTCGCTGTCTGCATCTCTGCGCACACCTTGTCTCTCGATCGCAAGTTCTGGATATTCCGTTCCGTAATCATTTTTTCCCGTTTTTCTTACGCTGGAAGTGTGATATTGCGCTAAGTTTGCTTCGATAGCTTCGGCAGGGAAAAAATTGAATTTTATTCAAAAACTGGCAGAAGTTTTCTGATAAAACTGCAGATCATGATGGTTTTACTGATCATCTAATGTACTTGCTTATTCATGCTTCGAAAAATGGAAATATTTCACAAAAATTAATGAAGAGCCCGAATTTCGAAAATTAAAAAAAAAATCGAACCGAAATTTTTTTCATTTTTTGTTTAAATTTAAAAAAAAATATATTTCTATTTAATATCATTCTTATACCAGCCTGAAAGTGCGGCTGCGCCGCATCAGGCTGGCGTGTCTTTTTTCTGGAAATTATCGATTTCCGCGTGAATACCATTTGATTTTTATGTTTTTTTACGTGACCGGGTCAAATGCGCACAGAAAACATCCGGACAAACGGAAAAATTGGAAATGAAAATCTCGGAAATCCGGACAGAATAAGAAAGTTATTATATAAGAATGATATGAAATTTCACTGGATTCTCTCATTAAATGTAGTTCCAGTTCGTTCCAAATTTACTCGTGAGTGATTACGTTGTTTCCGGTTTCTTTCAAAGTTTT
>LR577669.1:0-16751 GCA_900536345.3 Caenorhabditis sp. 39 LS-2015
CTTGCAGACATGCGTGATCTTCTCTCCGATTTCATAAAACTCCTTGATCTCATTGTCAGTTGGACGAGTCGTCGAGGTACGGTTCAGTTGTTTCGGGAAGGGACATTTGAGGGGTGGCAATGGAGTCGGGAGGAACGGGTGCTAAAGAGGGGATGATCAGATTCAGCACGAGGACTCGAGAACTTACGCATCCAAGTGGATCGGAGAAGACGTGGGTCCTGGATGTGTTGGTGGCCGGGTTGAAGATGAGCTGCACCAGGACCGTGGTGCAGTTCTCGAGTTGGGTGAGCGTTTCGGAGATGATCTGCAGTCAGTTCAATGCAACACTGATCTACTATACGAAATAACTCACGATCTCTCCGTTCCGCAGAATCCGTGTCGTCTGGGCAGTCGGCCATGCAAATGCGGTGGTGGTGGTTTCCAGGGTCGGGGTGGTGAGCTTCTTCTGTAAAACTTGGCTATCAGTCCCTTATCTTATCACCCGACTATTGATACTCACACATCCCTCCGTGTCGCTGACCACCTCCGTTCGTGTGGTGTTGGTGGATGGGGTGTAGATGAGGGAAGCCAGGATCGTGGTGCAGTTGGGGAACGCGATGAGGGATTCCGCGAGGAGCTGGAGGAGGGTTGAACGAATCAATTGGAAGGATGATGTAACTACTCACGATGTCTCCGTTCGGCAACTCCTTCGTGACCCCGTTGGTCTGCCAGGTGAATCCCATGGTTCCAGCTGGCATCGTCGTCGTTTCCATTGAACCAGTTGAGCCGGATGATCCAGTAGAGCTCAGCGGAGAGGTGAGCTTCAGCTAAAAATACCTCTTTGCACACTTTCAATGAATTATTCACTTACACATCCTTCAGTGTCGCTAACCACGTCTGTCCGTGTCTTGTTGGTGTTGGGATTCAAAATGAGGGACATGAGCACCACGGTGCAATTCGGATAAGCAATGAGACTCTCCGATAAGAGCTGAAAATAGACTCAAGTTTTCAAAACAAAACTGAATAAGATCTGACAATCTCGCCGTTGGGAAGTGTCCGTGTCGTGCCTCCTGTCGGCCAGTTATACGTCGTCGTGGATTCCGGAGATTCTGAAGTGATGGTGTCTTCTGTGCTGGAAGAGAACAAGGATCCGATGGAAGAAGCGATCGATGAGATGGTGGATGTCAAGAGTCCTGAGCCGGATGTCCAGGAAGATGATTCCGAATCACTTGGTGCCCGAGTCGATGAGGTGTCATACGAGCTCGACATTGGGGAAGTGAATGCCTTGGTGATCACAGATGTCTTCAGCTGAAACAACTTCTTTAATTCCAGCTGAACCCTCCAAATTATCACTTACACATCCCTCCGCATCACTGGTCACTTCTACCCGTGTCAGATTGGTCTGCTCGTTGAAAATCAATTGACTGAGAGTTGTAGTGCAATTCGGGTAGGCAATGAGTGTCTCGCTTATCAGCTGAATGTCATTGGATATCAAATTGGTTCTTATCTTGATCAACTCACATATTCTCCATTAGGAAGTCTCTTCGTGCTCATCAGTGGCCATGAAGTCGGCGATGCTTCAAATGCAGGAGTAGCAGTGGTGTCAGGATGTTGACTGATTGCAGATGATCCAGAGTCTTTCGAAGTTGCAGATCCGGTCGGAGATGGTGAAGACGATGCAGGTGCTGTCACGGAGTTTGTTGAACCGATTCCAGATTCAGTCGATGAAGTTGAAATTGAAGAACTTCCAGTGGCTTTAGTGTTCACAGTTCCGGCTGTAGTTGCAGTCCCAGGCGTTTCCGAAGATGTCTTGGTGGATCCCGGTGATGTCTCAGAAGTGTCCTTGCTGGTTTTCGTCTCCAAACTTGTGCTAGATGGGGATACCGAATGTTCCGAGCTTGTAGTGCCAATGGAAGAAGAACCTGAGGATGAGGAGACGGATACTGAAGAGTCGATGGTCGACGTGGACACTGAAGAAGATGAGGCTTTGCTAGATTCAGATGCTTGTGACGTAGAACCAAACGTCTTTGAACTTCCATCAGTCGTTTCCAAACTTGAACCAGTGGCTTTCGTATCATGAGATGTGGAGACAGTAGGAGAGGTGCTACCACCAGCAATTCCAGCAGTCGACTTTGACTGAGAACTTGTCGTTTCAGAGCTCACCGATGCACCAGAAATCTCCGTAGCTTTAGATTGATCTGTGAAACTTTCAGTTGCCGACGAAGACTGTGAAGTCTGAACAGAGCTAGATGTTTGGCTGCTGGATGGAGACGTGGCATCAGAACTTGAATCCGATGATCCATGAGAAACAGTTGATGATTCTCTGCTGGTAGTCGTTTCAGATGTTCCGATTGTTGAACTAGATCCTGACTGACCATGGCCACTCGTCACAACTTCAGTGCTAGTGGAAGAAGATGAAGGTGAGGTGCTTGACTCGGATGATCCCAGTTGCGTCGTAGTTGATGGATCTGTGCTGGTAGTTGTACTGGATTCCGTAGATCTTTGACTAGTTGTCGAAGGATCGGGAGAGGTACTGGTATCAGACGTCCCAGTGGTAGCAGTGGATGTGGATTCAGAAGACATCCAGCTACTGCTAGTTGGAGAGCTTGATGATTCAGTGCTTCTAGATGAAGATAGCGTAGAGTAGGTGCTCTCTCCATCGGTAGTGGAAGAACGGGTTGATGTTGATGTCTCCGTGGATGTTGATTCAGTTGACGAGTAACTTGACGAGGTGCTAGGTTCAGTTGATCCAGTGGTCGTTGACGGTGTATCGGAGTGAGTAGTGGTTTCAGTGGAGATCGAAGTTGATGCTGATGAGCTCAACTCAGAGGATCTTTGGGTAGAGGTGGAAGAATGGGAAGTGGATGTCTCACTGGTAGAACTTTGAACAGTTACTGGCAATTCTGAATACTCGGTGCTCAAGGACGTGATGTCTGATGTCGTTGTCGTTGGCGTTGTCGTTGTAGAAGTTTCAGAAGTCTCCTTAATAGACGAGCTCGGAACGGAAGTTGGTGAAGTGTGAGAAGTGGTTGTCTCCGATGTTGTCGGACCTGTCGTCGATTCCTCAGTAGTAGAAGTTGTTGTCTCTGAGGTAGTTGACTGGGATGTGGAAGTTCCGGTAGTCAAAGTAGTTGTAGAAGTGGTCGTTGATTCCGATGTAGTTTCGGTAGAAGTGCTGGGGTCGGAAGTTGATGGAGTACCATGCAAAGTGGTAGTTTTCAGGGTTGAACTCTTGGTTGTGGAAGGTTCTGTTGTGGTTGAGACAGTCGTGGTAGATTGCGTGGTAGTTTCAGTGGTTGTTGTGGGTTCCGTAGTGCTCTCCGTTGTGGAAGATTGAGTACTCGTTGTTGAAGTTGTTTTTGTGGTTGTAGACGGTGTCGTTGCTTCAAAATACTCATATGAGATCAAAGAATCAACCTGACACCTCACCTTCCGTTGTCGTAGATCTGGTACTCTTCGTTGGCGTTGTCACTTCCGGAGTTGTAGTTGTGCTTGAACTTCTAGTTGTTTGAGTTGTCGTGGAAGGCGTCGTCACTGAATAAAAGATTATTAGTGTGGTAAACTACTGTTACCTATGTCTGACGTTCGATCTCCACTGGCAGAGTTTCTGCGGGTCGGAAACTCTTCCATCTCCCGTTGGTCTCGCCACGAACAGTCTGCTCAAAAAAAAGCAGCGAGTTGGAAGGTTTCGTTCAAAACTCGCTGCTTTTTTTGAGCAGACTGTTCGTGGCGAGACCAACGGGAGATGGAAAGGTTTCCGTCCCGCAGAAACTCTGCCATTGGGGGCGCAACGTCAGACAGAGGTAATAGAATGTGTTGTCGTGGTGCTCTCCGTTGACAACGTTTCCGTTGTTGACGTTGTGCTCGTAGAAGTTTCAGTAGTCGGAGTTCCCGGACCACCAGGCAAATTAATACCATTGTTCCCATTTTCTCCATCAGCTCCTGGGACTCCTTCGCCTCCTTGACCTCCATTTCCAAACTCGCGACCAGTCGTTGAGGAGCTGTCTGGAATGAAAATTTGTTAACGACGGGCACAAAGAGTATTTCGGAAAGCAGTCTCTCCGTCTTTCTCAACCGCATGCTCAACTAAACCAAGATAAGTTTTGTTTTGAGTTTCTCACCTGTAGATGGAGAAGTGATCTCTGTTGTCGTACTCGTAGCTGTGGTGGAGGAAACTGAAAGAAGACACGTAACCTACATGGTAAAAAAGGATCTTTCTAGAACAAATTTTGCACATAACTATATTTTTCCCCAATTGCTCAAAAATAAAGTTCTCAACGTTTTGAAAGCGCAAAACTCTTTTATCTGCGTTCTTACCTGTAGTTGTTGCAATGACAGTGCAATTCTCAGAAGTCATACTAATAAGTTTCTTAATGAAGACCAATTTGCTTCGGTCGTTTTCAAGAAGTTCCTGTTCACTTTTTTTTGTCTGTTCCAAAGTATCAGCCAAGCTCGCATCATTTTTGATCAGGTCCATCACTCCTTCATTGCAGCATTCTCGATCATAGTTGTATTTCTCTCCGGTAAAATAGATCGTCTGGTTTAGCCAGTAACAACAAATGTCTTCAGAAAAGCAGCTATCGCCGTTTTCAGCACCGACATCAAGAAAAATACAGAGAAAAAGAAGAGAAAAAGCGCGCACCATCCAGGATGGCGACATGGTTGTGAATGAAAGTTGGGGGAATCGGGAGGCGCGAAACGGGCTTCGGGGCCTACCATAACTCACTTTTAACGCGATTTGCTCGGCAACGGACACGGTTGCTTGGAAAAGAGGACACGCCCCCAGCAACCGTATGCACAGAAAGGCAATCGATAGTTTGAGAAAGACACGTCATTGAAATTTTGAAAGAGAAATTGCAATTAAAATAGTTTACTTAATGTTTCCGTGGTTAAAATGTTCAGTACCAATTGCGTATAATTGACTGTTTTCTTCTCCGTTAATCATCTATTTCTCAGACCTTGCAGAACCAGAAACAATTGTCAAATTAACGAAAGTATATGTGCTTGAGCATTCCATATCATTCTTATAATACATTCCGGAAAGATTTGAGTACGTGTGTCATTCGTTCATTTCGTCCGCCGTGAAAATAAATATTTTCAACGTGAATTTCTTTTTGCCCTAGGTTGCGCGTCTTTGCTCATTCGGTTCATTTTCTACTGTTTCTCCCGGCCTGAATGCCGCGAAGCGGCAGGATCAGGCTGGTACATAAATATGTGAGACAATAATCAACCTGATGGACAGGACAGTTTATAGAGAAAGCACTGTTGTGTATTTCGAGTTCTGAGATAACTTGGCTACATTATCCGTATTTACCTTGATTAGAGTCACATTCGGTCGGAGATAGTAATAAAACGGATATAACGAGAGAGGGGAATTCGATCCAAACTAGGGACAAGAGTGCAGCTCCCTATTGATGAGAGCGACGCAATCGCGCAGATCACCTCCAGCGGACAGAAGGAATGAATGACAGTTATACTTGCTAGGCGAATATATTATTACAATGATTCCCGGTCATTGTTGTCCCCCATCTCACTTCACGTTAACCCCGAAGTAACGAATTACCCTTGAAAAACAGAAAATACTTTTTCTCTGCGCAGCTTTTGCCTAGGGGTCACGTCATAATCCGCGACAATGAAGCCAAGCTGGAAATTGTAAAGGTGAAACTTGTTAGTAGGGTTCCGACTCGAGCGCGACTCGACTCGAGTCGAGTTATGGCATCGACCGCACGACTCGAAAACTCGAAAAAAGCTCGAAGTACTAACTCAACTAGTTTCGGTCGAGCTTTTATATGCGAAAATATGCTCGCGTGATCTGACATTGGTCCCATTTCAACACGTTTTTGCCCCGTTGCTAGTCTATTTGTCTATTCGCCTGCAGAAAGTTTAAAAATTAGTACGACTCGGTTTGAGCGGCTTGAGAAAAGCTCGACTCGACTCGAGTATCCGAGTCACTCGACTCGAAAAAATTATCGAGCGTTTGAGTCAATTTGTCTCGAAACTCGACTCGATGCGGAGCCCTACTTGTAAATTGACGTTATTTTTGACAACAATTTCAGTAAGATAGTGTATTTGATCCTTCAGTAGTTAAATTGTTCCCCATACGCAAAAAGCGTATAACCGATTGTGTTCTTCTCCATTAATCATCCATTTCCCAGTGCTGGCTGAACAAGAAACGTTCGCCCTAGCGTATTTTGATTGATATGGCTCGGTGGCAATCACTCTCGCGGTTTCATTGGTATCCAAATTAATGAGATTCTCTCCAATGATGTTACATTGCATGTTTGTAGGGCAATAATCAACATATGAACCGTCTGTATAAGGAGGACTATTGTAAAAAGCGGAAGCTATTTTTTGAAGTGATGGATGATCTCCAACATAGTTTTTTGCATAGTCGGATTGCAAATATGCAAACGAACAAGGGCACCTCTTTTCTGAAAAGTATGACAGGTATTCGTTTTGTCAGTAAATCGGACCATAACATCCGGAGCTTGGCTCGGAAATCATCAATCCATCAACGTACAGTTGCTTCATGGATAAAGGACTCGTTGCTAACGAAGAACTTGCACATGTTATAGTTGGTTTGGTACCGAGAGGGTACTGAAAACGATAAACAAAGATCCGGTTCTGTGAAATATATAAAAAACTCACAACCAACGGGTTCCAAGTTAGACTGAATATAACTAAGGTCGCATTGTCAGGACATATCAGTTCTGCCTTGCATCCTGTATACTTTTCTACTCCAGTGAAACGTGCGTAGTCGGCAAATGCTCCATCTTCAGCATATGTATATACTGGACTATAAGGTTTGAGTGGGTTAAGAGATAGACAACCGCATGGAGAAATTTCAGAAAGTGGTGAAGTAGAACAAACAAAATACGGATCAACCTCAACACTGTTGATGTACCAGGAACCGGACACACATGTCAAATCTTCGACGAGGAGGGATTTATTGTGCGATTCCTGAGAAGATTCTTTGGTAAAATAACAACTGTGCTTCCCACCGCAAAAGTCGTAGCCGGTGAACCCCACGGAAGTTGTGTTTGGGATCCTAGTAACATTAAAGTTCCGTTGGTTTGATTCAGATTGCATTGCACTCCAAAAGTATCGCAGTCGGTTAGGTTAAAAAATGTGCCTCCAGCAAAGTCGATGCTAGAGCACTCGCACATTCCCTCGTTGCTTTGGACTGCGACGGACAAGTCATTGACAACTCCTCCGTAGTACATCCAATTGAACTGGCCGTCATTGTTTGCGACACAATAGATATCAGTCAGGTTGATAATCTTATCACTGGATTCCGATAGCCGTTTCGCGAAAATGGGCGGTGCGGCAGTTCTGAAGAGCATGAGGAAGTGGTTGGGAGTGTGGAGTGCAGAGACATCGGCCATGATGAGACACTCGTCCGACACTCTCACTTTGGGACGAGTAGTTGTTCGGTTGGCCAGGTACGAGCCGTATTCCGAATTGGCAATTCCCGACTGATCGATGTAGCCTATCGGGGGACATTGACACTTTGAATTCGGGTTGACAAGGAGACAAGAGTCCAGAAGAGGAAGAAATAAGAGGGGGAACAGATGTCGAAGAGGCATTTCGACAGTGGAATGCGTGCGGTTCCTGATTATCAATAGCTTTTAGAGGACTCATGAATATTCAAATTGATTGAATAATCACAGCTGATTGAATGATAATAATAAAACGGTAATAGGAACAGTGTAGTCTCAAAAAATCAATGCGCAAGCAGTTTTATTTCACAATCAAAGAAAAACAGAAATCTGATCATAAGAGAAGTTATTTCAAGCTGTCTGGGATTTTGCACAGATAGCATACAGTCTATCGAATTCCCCTCCATTAATAGTCCATTTTCCGGTGGTCAGCGAGCATGAAACAGCAGTGGAGTAACCCTGAAAGAAGAAAATTTCTCTGGCAAAAACTCCAAAGACGCTGAAAACAAACCGATGTTTTGAAACTTGTCGTTGAGCTGGTATCAAGGTTCATCAAACTGTGTTCATTACTGAAACAACTTTTTGTTGATCTTCAGACGACTAGATTGTCACATTAACAGTATGCCAATAGCAAAGCAGCTCATCAGAGAGAACATCGTTTTCTGAAGCTGTTCGAATTGTGGCGGAAGTTTTTGATATCAACTTCCGAATTATTGTTTCAAATGTCTCCTCACATTTTTTCAAGTTGGGGGAATCGGGAGGTGCGAAACGGGCTTCGGGGCCTACCATAACTCACTTTTAACGCGATTTGCTCGGCAACGGACACGGTTGCTTGGAAAAGAGGACACGCCCCCAGCAACCGTATGCACAGAAAGGCGATCGATATCTTGAAAAAGACACATCATTCAAATTTCGAAATAGAAATTGCAATGAAAACAGTTTATTTGTTCTTTCAGTGGTAAAAAAGTTTAGTAGGCTACACAAATTGCGTATAGCCGACTGTGTTCTTCGCCATTGATCATCCATTTCCCAGTGCTTGCAGAACAAGAAACGTTTGCACTAACGTAAGTATATTCATATTTCTCGGTAGCAATCACTCTCGCGGTTTCATTGGTTTCCAAATTAATGAGAGTGTCCAAATTGTGATTACATATCATTTTTGTGGGACAATAATCAGCAAATGAACCATCTGTATAAGGAGCGCGATTAGCAATAGCGGAAGTTATATTTTGAAGGAATGGATGATCTCCAACAAAGTTTTTTGCGTAATTGGTACTCAAATATGCAAACGAACAGGGACACCTCTTCTCTGGAAAGTTAAATCAAGTGTTCGTTCTGTTAGTATATCTGACCATAACATCCGAAGCTCGGCTGGGAAACCACTAATCCATCTACATACATTTGTTTTATGGACATTGAACTTGCTGCTAACGACGAACTTGCGCACTTTATACTTGGTTTAGTGCCGGGAACATACTGGAAAACATAAACAAATTTTTGATTTTTTGAATGTGAAAAAAGGAAGGAAAAAAGTAAACTCACAATCAATGGGTTCAGAGTTTCACTAAATATAACTAGTGTCGTATTGACAGGGCATGTCAACTCTGCACTGCATTCAGTATTATCTGTGTAATTCTTCACTCCAGTAGAAAGTGCATAGTCGGCAAATGCTCCGTCTTTCGCCAGAGTGTACCCTTTATAAGGGCCAAGTGCTGAGAAAGTTAGACAACCACACGGAGAAAGCTTAGAAATTGTGTAAGGGAAACAATCAAAATATGGTTTGATCTTATAACTGGCATAGTACCAAGAACCAGACACACATGTCAAATCTTCGACAACGAGAGAACCATTCAAAGACTCCTGTAAACAAATTTTCGACAATAGACTATCATTAGTTCTTAAGTGTCCGACAAGTTATCGAAAAAAAGTTAGGACGATCTACGCTCTCGAACCGTTCAAATTTTGTTTTAACTAAACAGTTCGTTTTAGGTTTGCTTTGAAAGCGCTTTTCGACGCGGTTCTGTCAATATTTAGAGAGAGTTCAAGCGCTAGTGGTGATAAAGATTTAAAGAGACAAAGATCGCGGCTAAAGGCGCTTTTCGAACTGCCCGTTCGGAACACACATATTTAATTCAGTATGAATTCGTTCGAGAAGATTCTACTCGAATCGGCACCTAAATGATTCTTACCGCAAAATCCGTATAATCTGAACTGAACAAGACGGCTCTTCCATTATAATCATTCGGTTCGCACTGCACTTCAAAAATATCGCAACTTGTTAGATTCGAAAATATGACAGAACCAACTTCAATGTTTGAAGCACACTCGCACATTCCCTCGTTGCTTTGGACTGCGACGGACAAGTCATTGACGACTCCTCCGTAGTACATCCAATTGAACTGGCCGTCATTGTTTCCGACGCAATAGATATCAGTCAGGTTGATAATCTTATCACTGGATTCCGATAGCCGTTTCGCGAAAATGGGCGGTGCGGCAGTTCTGAAGAGCATGAGGAAGTGATTGGGAGTGTGGAGTGCAGAGACATCGGCCATGATGAGACACTCGTTCGACACTCTCACTTTGGGACGAGTAGTTGTTCGGTTGGCCAGGTACGAGCCGTATTCCGAATTGGCAATTCCCGACTGATCGATGTAGCCGATCGAGGGGCATTGGCATTTGGAGTTCGGGTTGACAACGAGACAAGAATCTAGGAAAGGAAGGAACAAGAGAGGTAACAGATGTCGAAGAGCCATTTCGGCAGATGAATGCGTGTGGTTTCTGATTATCAATAGCTATCAGAGGACTCATGAATATTCAAATTGATTGAATAATCACAGATGATTGAATGATAATAGGAACACTGTAGTCTCACATCAAAAAGGGAAAGATCAGTGAGCAAGCAGTTTCATTTCAAAGTCAAATAGAAGCAAAAACATGATTATAAGAGAAGTTGTTTCAAGGTGTCTTAGATGCCGCACAGATAGCATACAGTCTATCAAATTCCCCTCCATTAATCGTCCATTTTCCGGTAGTCGGCGAGCATGAAACAGCAGTGGAGTAACCCTGCAAGAAGACAATTTCTCTGGCAAAAACTCCAAAGACGCTGAATGCCAACCAATGTTTTGATACTTGTCGTTGACCTGGTATCAAGGTTTATCAAACTGTACTCATTAAAGAAACAGCTAATTTGAGTTGGACAATATTCTCCAGATGACGAGTCGAGTGAAGGGCTCATAAATTCGAAGGAGGTGATGTTTTGGTAGAATGGATGGCTAAGATCCACATAGTTTTGGATATAGTCACCGGTCAGAAAAGCAAATGAACAGGGACATTGTTTCACTGAAAATTGTTGAACATTTTGTTGATCCGAACAGCCGACTTCAGGCTCCAGACCATAACATCCATAAGTTGGATTCGTCATTATAACCCCGTTGATGTACCATTGTTTTGCGGAAGACGGGCTTGTCGTTAGAGGGGAATAGCCGCATGTGGCCGAGATTTTGGTCTCCGGAGGGTTCTGGAAAGTGATTTTTTCATAAACTGCAAAATATTTTTACAAAACTCACAATAATCGGCTTAACATTCTCACTGAAAACCACCAGAGTTTGATTAACAGGGCAATTTAATTCCACCTCACACCCAGTGTATTTCTCGGTTCCTCGAGTACGCATGTAATCCGCAAATGCACCATCTTTAGCCAAAGTGTAGCCGAAGCTGTTAGACAGTCCATAAATATCGAAACAATCGCAACGGGACTTTAGATTCGGCCAATATTGGCAGTTAAAGGAGGGATTTACTGGGGCACTGTTATAGTACCATGTACCTGAGACACAGGTCATGTCGTCCAGAACGAAGGATTCGTTAGAGGCAATCTGAAGAAGAATCAGTGAAGAAGAAGGACCGTCAGCCAAATGCTCACCGCGTAAACCCTGCCAAGCTCTGAGAACATTGTAGTATACACCAGGTTGTCAAAACCAGCGCAATTCACTTCAAATCTATCGCAAACGGTTCGATTCAACACTCCCAAATCAGGGCACTCGCACATTCCCTCGTTGCTCTGGACTGCGACGGACAAGTCATTGACAACTCCTCCGTAGTACATCCAATTGAACTGGCCGTCATTGTTTTCGACGCAATGGATATCAGTCAGGTTGATAATCTTATCACTGGATTCCGATAGCCGTTTCGCGAAAATGGGCGGTGCGGCAGTTCTGAAGAGCATGAGGAAGTGGTTGGGAGTGTGGAGTGCAGAGACATCGGCCATGATGAGACACTCATCCGACACTCTCACTTTGGGACGAGTAGTTGTTCGGTTGGCCAGGTACGAGCCGTATTCCGAATTGGCAATTCCCGACTGATCGATGTAGCCGATCGGGGGACATTGGCATTTTGAATTGGGGTTGACAAGGAGACAAGAGTCTAGGAAAGGAAGGAACAAGAGGGGGAACAGTAACAGTAGCATTTTGACTATAGTGTGGTACCATATTGGTTATATTTAGCTATCTAGATTCATTCTCATGAATATTCAACATTTTATCAATTGATGGATAGAATGATTATCAAATTCTTATAAGCAAAAAAATAGTTGTGAAAGTTGTAGCCCATGATATTCTGCGTGTTTTTGCAGTTGACCGGTTTTTGATATCTCTGACCGCTAAGGAGCTATGTGTTAAAGTATGTATGTATATGGAACTCATTGTCAGAGTAAATTTGCAAATGTTCCGTTTCCAATTTTTATTTTTTAATTTCTCGTAGGGAGGCATTTTTTTAAAGATTTTTTTTTATAATAAGCAGTGTAAAACAGGAAAAAATATTTATAAATTTATTTCGGAAAAAAAATGAAAAAAATTGAAAAAAATGAAAAACTTTGAAAAAAAATGATTTAAAAATTAAAAAATATATATATTCTTTTATCGGAAAGAAAAATGGAAAAAACTGGAAAAAAATACAAAAAAATTTGAAAAGAAAAAAAAATATTTGAAAAATTTAAAACAAAATGATTTCAAAAATTGAAAAAAATATCGAAAAAGGTTGAAACAATAAAGGAATAAATTACATTTTTTTAAAGAAAAAAATTTTTAAAAAATATATTCTAAAAACTAAAAAAAATATTTAAAAATTTAAAAAAAATAAATTTTTTTTTCTAAAATATTTTTTAAAAATGAGAAAATTAAATTGAAAAATTGACTATTTATTTTCAATGAAATTTTTTTTGAACATAAAAAAATTCAACATTTTCGAAAAAAAAATTTCAATTCCTTGCGCATTCCAGAACCTTCCCTTCCCTCCCTCACCCTCCCTCTTTCCCCTTTCCACTTCCAGTTCACACCATCCCTTCTCAAAAACCTTCTACCCTTTCCCCCCTCCCTCCGGCTCAATCCGCATCCTCACATTCCCGTCCTCTCACCCCAACGATCCATTCAAAACAGTCCAAAACCTTCCAGAATCTGTAGCAAAATCGCATTAGCAACCAAGTAATAAACCAAAACAATGCACAGAGAGCGACAACAACGACACCTACACCTCGGGGAGACAGTGTTTTCGCGGCGAAAAGGGGAGGAGAAAGAGGCAAGAATGTGTCGATTGTGACCCCCCGAGACGGGCGGTTTTTTGGCGGAGAGGGGCAGATCCGAGGAGGAGGAGAGACTATCTTATCTTCCAGAGCCTTCTTTCCTTCCGATTTTCTTCCGTTTTTTTCCCATTTTTTCCCACGGTTTTATCTTATCTTTATCGTTGATTTCGCGCAGTAGTGTTAAATTATACAAATTTTGGTTTTTTTCTCCAAAACTTTCGAAAATCGTTGCATTTTGAGCTTCAAGAGTGGAAAAAGGGAAGATTTTTGTCAAATTTATCAGTTTAACACAGAAACTATACATCCTCCGGTTATTGGAAACCCCGAAGTTTCGCAACTGTAACGTTTCGCTCTTCAAGACGTTAAAAGAAAGATTTTTTGGTAGACGTCTATTGAATTTTGAAAATTGAGAGAGGAGAAAACACTTTGAGAAACAAGTTAATGATTAGAGTTGCGAAACGTTACAGCTATTGTTTTCCCGGTTGCGAAATGGTCGGTTCTGACAATGAGATGACTCGGTGTCCTTTTCCGCTTTGTCCCATCTTTCAGTGTCTTTTTTCTGATTGTTTTTTGCTTCAAAATCATTAGGACTCTGATTTTCGTAACTTGAGCCCGATAAAAATTGGCTAAAGTGAATGATTTTTCATCATTTCACAAGGGAACTGTTTTACCTCGTCCTTTCTTTTTGACTCGGAAATGGTTGTAAACGATTCTTGAGGTCTATACAAGAAACTTCTTAGTTGGAAAAAATTGCAATTGGGCCCTCCTAAGGGCTGAAAATCGCATCTGAAAATTTCGCGTTGGCGAACGGCCGCCGCGGCAGCGCGGACATAAGTTCATTCGCCCTCTGCTGCTGGCAGCAGTTGGTGGCCGAGTGGCGAAGAGGCGTCGGCAGTGGGCGCAGAGTGTGGGTTCGGTCCCCACTCCGCTATTTTCTTTTTTTGTTGTTGTTTTTTTGTGGCAGGAAACCGGAATTTGGACTTGTGATGAGCCAAACTCACTTTTGTTTTGTCGTTTTTGAACGTGGAAAACTAATATTTTGGCAAAACCCAAAAAAAAAAAATTTGGATAAATTTTCATTTTTCGCCCATCAACCCATTGACCAGTTAATGACTGCATGACCCTGGGACCCAAAAAAAATATTTCGAACGTTTTTTTGAATGATTATGGTTTATTATTAACTTGTTTCAATATTAGAAACGGTTTGCATTCTCCAAAAAATTCTTACCTCTACATTTTGGGTCCCCAGATCATGCATTTTTTCACTGGCCAATGGGTTGATGGGCGAAAAATGAAAAATTTTTCAAAAAAATGTTTTTTTGATTTTTCATTGATACTTTGTTCCCCACATCCAGAAACGTCTAAAAAAGTAAGTTTGACCTTTGCGGAGGTTCTCCGGCCTCAGAAAATGGAAATTTAGTGTGTGAAAATGCGCTGAATTCACACTTTTTGAGACTTCAGATGCGATTTTCAGCCCTTAGGAGGGCCCAATAGCAATTTTTTCCAACTAAGAAGTTTCTTGTATTGACCTCAAGAATCGTTTACAACCATTTTCGAGTCAAAAAGAAAGGACGAGGTAAAACAGTTCCCTTGTCAGCTCGGTAATTTGGAAACTGTCCAACTTTCGGTTATATGGAACCCCGACGTTTCGCAACTGTAAAATTTGCAATTCAAAACGCTAAAATAATGTTTTTTCTGCAACAGTTTATTGGAATTTTAAAATTAGGGAAGCATTTTGAAAAAAGTTAACTATTAGGGTTGCGAAACGTTATAGTTGAGAAGTGGCAAGTGGTGGAACGTTACAGTTATAGATTTCCCGGTTGCGAAATGGCCGGTTCTGACAGTGAGATGACTCGGTGTTTTTCACTGTTTCTCCGTTTTTTTTCAAAAATTATTCTTCATTTTTTTAGTTTTGGCATGTAAACATTGAAAATCCAAAAGGAAAAATTCAGAATTCGCTCCATTTTTTTCAATCTTGTTTTTAAAATTGCTTAAGTTTTTACTGATTGTGAGAGGAACGTGCACTTATCAAAAAAAAAACAGCCGCGAATCTCAGTTTTTAGACAGAAAAAATGTTGATTTTCAGAGAGTAGTGCAGTCTCTAGCGATTTCTGTTTCAAAATTTATCTTCATTTCTTCAATTTCCAACCACTTTCAGTAACTCTACAGATATAGGTCGTCTCGTATTTCAAAATTTTCTCTAACTTCTAAATCCCAATAAATTTCTGCGAAAAATTAGTCTCTGCAAAGACTCTTGAGTTGCGAAACGTCGGGGTGCCGTCAACCGACCTTATCTTTCGTTTCTCTTTCGGTCCCGCCCGGAGATACGAAAAGTGTTTGGAAGGAGGAATTTTATAATTTGACAGTAGAATGAAACTGAAATTTCATATAGTTTAGCCCGGATTTTTTTTTCACCGTTTCATTGCCATTTTATCCTATTTTTATCCAAAATTTTACAATTAATCGTTAGAACGTATTATATTTAGATTTTCTAAAATTCATTGAAAAATTTGCATTGTTTTCTTCTAATTTCGTATTCTCAGAAGTATCACGGAACTGGCTGTCAGTGGTCACCCCGACGTTTCGCAACTGCCTTGTGATTTTCATTATCATAGCTTAACATTTTTCTTTTGAATTGACTCACGATTTGATTTACATTTGTCATTCAACTCTTGAAAATCGATAGAAACGGTGTTATTTTCTTCAATTTTTTTAGAACTTTTTTTTTGCAAATTTGGAGCTTGAACTTGACATTTTCCTATTTTTTTTAAATTTTCTCAAAGAATCTCCGAATTCTGAATTTTACCACTCCAGAATCATCGGCCATTGCAAACTGTTTTTTGTTGTTGTGATGTTTTGAAATTTTTTTGAAACTTCTTGCTCCATCACCCCACATCTTCCCAATTTTTCAGAATGTTCCCCTCGTCATCACTGCTCTCTCTGGACTCTCCTCCTCCCAATCCCCCTACCACTTCCTCCTCTTCCTCCTCCACCGAATCCCCAGAAGACAGGCCACCGGCCGTCGATTTGTGGAACAACTACCAGCAGAGTTTCTACCAATGGCAAGCCAATCAGGGAATCAACATTTGGAATCAGTTTGGAGCATGGAACAATTTTGGGGTTAGTTTATCCTTATTTTGGGTTTATTTGAAGGGGTTTTTTGGTTAGAAAAATCAAATATTTGAGCAACTTAAAGATAGGAAATGTTAAATTTTTTTATTTGTCAGTTAATGTAAACGCGGAACAGTAGAAAAGTGATTAAAACAATTTGAAACAGTTGAAGTAAAGTATGAGAAGCGTGTAAAATAAAAAGTTTAATTTGACGTATATCTTAAAAATGGTGAGAGATATCAAAAAACTGTCAACTAGCAAATTGTAGCCCTTGATATTTTGCGTCTTTTTGTAGTTTACCATTTTTTGATTGCTGTTACCGTTATTGAGATAAATGGCGTTTCAATAATGTCCCATTAATGAAAATGCAGTTGACGGCTTATTGAAACAACAAATTTTTGAAAAAACTTAATCTGTTTCAAATTTTGATCAGGCAGTTAAACAAACGCGTTTTTTTGTTTCTTCGGACATATTTTTGCCAATATCAGTTTTATTTAAAGAATGGATCATTTTTTTAAAAACATGTCTTACAATTTTTCAGTTTTTAGTTCTCGTAACTACTAATAAATTTAATTTTTATTATAAAAAACTTTTAAAACTGTAAAATTGTCTTTGAATGTTTTTGAAAGACAATTCCGTACAATGCTGGC
>LR577701.1:0-12678 GCA_900536345.3 Caenorhabditis sp. 39 LS-2015
CTAGCCGCCTTCTTCAGAGGCGACGCGGCGCACCACCAGCAGCTTCCACAAAACAATGGAAATGAGCAGTGCTTCACGGGGGTGCTGGTGCGGATTTGTGTCTTTCTTCGGAGAAACGGCGGAAGAAATAACGAAGAGACAAACTTTCGAGTCAACTGATAGAGGCAAAAGAGAGACAAACATCGAGAGCGAGACGGACGGACGGCGGGGAACAACTCTCAGCTAGCGACGAGCACACCGAATTCCGGCATTCGGTGCGGCGAAGTATGCGCAAGCTGACCAGATGATGGGAGCCGCAGTCGCAACCGAGACGCGAGGACCGGTCTTTAGCAGCATGACGCGTTTCGAGTGTGACAGTGCACGCAAAGTGCGTCAGCAAAAGTACTGTTGGCGCGAGTTCAGAGCGGATTTCTTTGGAAGAAATTATTCCGGCACGTGGGCTTTTGCTCAGATGAAAATCAATTTTCTTGCGCGTTCTGACAATTTTCTTTTTTATTTTTCACTTTTTCACAAGTTCTGAACCTTATGCGCATTTTTTTGCCTATGTTCAATTCAAAACTTCGTGTTTTGCGAGATTGCTATTCCGAAAAAAACTTGCGCATTTTTGCGGCTTCCAAAACAGTTCATCTTTTCGCTGTGAAAAGATTTTACCTGAAACTCTTTAAAATTCGTTTCTTATCGTTCGAAATCCACACAACACCCACATTTTCTTTTTTAGATCATCATGGTTCAAGACAGCGATGAGAATCAGCCCCAGGTTCTTCCTCCCGGTGAGGATCATCTGGCTCTTCAGGAAGAGCAACTGAAGCGAATCGAAGATGAGGTTTTGCAGAATCTTTACATAAAAAGGAAAATTATATATTTTTCAGCAAAAGGCGATGCCACTTGTAGGCGACAAGATTCCTTTCGGAATTTTGGTATCTGAATACGACACAAATACATCCGACGCCTACTACAAGAAGGCAACCGAGCTCAACGAAGTTTACTCCGACATCCGTCAGATTAGAGGCGACGGAAACTGCTTCTACCGTGCGATTCAAGTAGGGCTGATCGAAATCATGCTCAAGGATCGTCAGCGATTGGATAAGTTCCACGCTGACTGCAAACAATGGATCGAGTGTCTCGTGAAGCTGGGATTCCCCGACTGGACCACCTCCGACTTTGGGGACTTTTTCATGGATTTCCTCGACAATATCAGCAAGGGGAAATACGACGAGAATAAGGTTTTTGAGAACTTCAACGACGACAACACCGCCAATTATCTTCTGATGTTCCTCAGACTGATCACCTCCGGGTTCTTGAAGCTGCACAGCGATGAGTATGCTCCATTCATCGATGAGGGCATGTCCGTAGCTCAGTACTGCGAGACCGAAATCGAGGCGATGTGGAAAGATGCCGACCATCTTGCGATCAACGCTCTTGTCAAAGCGACCGAAACACGCGTCCGCATCGAGTACATGGACCGGACCGCCGCTCCGAACGGCGGTTGGCACTACGACATCCCGAGTGAGGAGGGCATGGTGCCAGAGATCACTCTGCTCTACCGTCCTGGACACTACGATCTCATCTACAAGAAGCCGGAGCAGAACTAAATTCTTGCTCATTATCATGTAAATTTGCCCAAACCTGTTTTTTTTCTCCGATGGCCCGTTAGTCTGTTCTTCATAATTCCTAATTTATTATTATATGCAATTTTCTGAAACAAGTGATAAATTGTGCACCATTCTCCACTAAAGTAATCGATTAACCTTTCCTGTGGTTTTCACCTAACTGAATACTAACTCACGATTGTTTGAAGTGTTGATTCACTAACCTCACATCAGGTAGGCAAGAAGAAAGTATGAGAACAGTGTTAATCAACGATGAGAATGACGAATCGACGATACCCGAGGACGGCGGAAACCTGAAAATGGCAGTGGGAGCGACAAACAATCGAATAAAAATGGTTTATTCGCGGAAGATGTTCGCAGTGCTGACAGCCGTATTTCTTGTTTATGCAATCGGTGAGAAAACTGAAATTGACAAACAACCGATCCTGCGAACGGGAAACTTTCTGTTCCCGCTTCTGCTGAGGAAAAACTGAAAACCACTAAATAAAAGTGCATTTTTTCAGGCAACATGATCCTGTTCATCACTCCTGGTGTCCGTGAGTTCGTGCAGCAGTACAGCCTGATCTACATCTTCCTTCCGCTTCCAATCGTCTCCAGAATCCTGATTTCCGCCGTCGAACGGCTCCATCATCCTCCATCTCCGCTCCTCATTCTTCCTGCTTTCCTCATTCACCTTCTTGCCATTTTCCTCTCCTTTACCTGTTTTTCCCTGAATTTCGACACCGAGCTTGTGTACTTCTCATGTTTTACCGTTTGTGCAAACTTCTTTCAACTCGTACTGTACACCTTCCAGAACGTTTACTATTTCTCCAATTCAGCAATGTTCGTTTTTCTCATCGCCGCATCCATTTCCAACACATTCTTCCTCCAGATCGCCCTCTCTATTTTCAATTTTCCTGTGCTAGAGAATTCTGTGATATCTGTTCTTATCACCATGTACATCCACTTTAACATCCAGCACTTTATGCGTAATTTCAGTTCAAAAGACTGGCCGTTCGGTGTTGTGACCGTATTCACCAGAATCCCTGTGTAATTGCTCCCTGCTCCAATGACATATTGCCTGATTGCTCTTTATCATTATTTTCCTTCCTGGTTCCTGCTTTCTGATTTCTTGACATACTCGTGAACGCTTTAAAATGATTGAATCGCATATGAACTTTCCCGATTTTTCTACTTATCATTCCATTGATGTCTGACGGTTTCTTCCACCGAAATGGAGATTTCTTGAAGAACGGTGCCCTTTAAAATCCAAACTTTGATCTGATTCAGAATATCTCGGATCTCAAATGTTATGAACCATCTGCTTCAGAAACGATTGCTTGCCTCGTACATCGCCCGCAAGAACTACTACGAGATCATCGGAGTGCCGACGACGGCGTCGAAGCACGAGATCAGAGATGCGTTTCTAGCCAAAACGAAGGAGGTCTCGAAACGATTTCTAGCCTGAATTAGTAACACTTCGTTGTTTTCAGTTGCACCCTGATCAGTCAAGGAGGACGAAAACGGACAGTCGCGTCGGATGGACGACGGCGAAATCGGACACGGAACAGTTCATGATCGTCAAAGAAGCGTACGATGTGTTGCGTAATGAGGAGAAGCGGAAGGAGTACGATATGGCGTATAGTAGGGAAGGAGGATTTCTGATGGAAGTACGGTAACTGTCGAGTACGGTGATTAACTAAATATTTCTGAATTGCAGGCGACACGGAAAACACAAGAAATGTCATCACAACGAAGGAATGTTCAAAGAGCAGAATGGAGTGCCGATGTGATACCGGATCGGAGGAAAGCGAAGAGCACGGTATACTCGCATTTCAGGTGGGAATTCGAAGTTTAAGATATCAGTTTGTATTTCAAGTTTTTAGAGATCCGGAAGAAGAATATTTACGGGAGAAACGGAAGAATCGAATGCTGGTAGTCCTCGCCGGGACAGTAATGGCTCTCATCGGCGCCAATGTGCTATATATCAGGTGGGAAGAAAATAACACCACTGGAAACTAACAAAAACTTTAAATGTTCAGGAAGCTCCACTCCGACCGTCTTCTCGAAGATTCGAAACCGATTAGGTAGCTAACCTTTCTTTAGGAAGTTTAAAGTCCGTCAATAAAATAGTTTTGGAAACATAATGATTTCTATTTCTGATTGATATTGAACTTTGAGTTTGCCACCCTCAAACACTACTTATCCCCCACTTTCTCTCCCTCCATTTACTCGCTATCCCATTACTCTCCAGTTTCCGAAATTCTCCAAATTCGGCTCCCAAAAAAAATTGAATTTGTGTAGAAAGTGCACTCTCTCCCTTGCTCGGCGAGCTATTTGTCCACTCTGCCGCCTCTATTCTTTCTCTCTTTTTTCTCTGTTGTTCTTTTAGTTTAACCAGTCCACGCATATTGTCAACACCAAATTGTTGGCTGCTCGCCTCGATCCAAGAGACCACTCCAGCAGGTGCGAAAACGAAAGAATTTTTAGGCCCATTTCCTTTCGAAACCCCAATTGGCCACGCCCTTTTCCCAGCTGCTGACTGCCCAGCAAAGGGCATAAATCACTCATTGTTATGACACATAAACACAAGTTTTCGCCGCATTTTTCGCTTTTTTTGGCTTAAGAAAGAAGAAGAGAAACTTGTATTTATTCTTCGCTACTTTCCATGTTTGTTTATGAGAGAGAACAACCTTCCCGAATATCATCCGTTCCATCTCAAAATCGTAGTCGTCGAAGAGGTGGGCCTGAAAACAAAGTCAAGAGTTCTGACTTATGATATTTATGAGTCCCTCACTCCATTCTCCTGCAACGTGCTGAAAATCAGCCTTCTCTCAATTCCGTGTCTTCTCCCCAAAAAACATCAATTCGGAAGCGACACGCCTAATGAAGAGAGCTCTTTTCTGGGAGAAAAACAACATGTTTTCTATCCTTTTCCGATCAAATTGGTCTCAATATTTCGAGAGACTGACTATTTCGAAATTCGGTCACCTCCAATTATTCGGCTGTAATCGGAATCGTCGAGAGAGACACGCCTTCCGCATTAGGAGAGAGACTCTCTGATTCAGTTCCCGTATTGTTTCAAATTTCAATGTAATTCTTCTTTTCGAACAAACAATTGTTGAGAATCCTAGCATTTTCCATTTCACAAACAACACCCTGGCCGCTGAAAGAAACGCACAACTGAGGCCAATGTTGTTTTATTTATTTGTCTAATTTGGCTAATAAAATTAGCACTGGGCCGATTCGTGTGTTGCAATTTGGATGGGAGAGACGAGAGAATTCTCGTTGAGTTTACGAGTGTTTCAAAGGACTCGAGAAGACACAAAAAGTGTAAGGAAGGGTCTTTAAAGTTGGAGAATCTTGGAACTGAACTTCAGTTTTAAAGCGCTATAAAGTTTTGAACCATTGGAAATATTTTGAGACGGATCCATGAGGATTCGTTTTGGATATCGAGGAACATGATCGGATCGAATACAGTTTCCTTTTCCATACTCGGTCCTGGCACTTTTCGTAATAACGGCGTTCCTCGGAAAACCATCGACCGATCCGTTTCGCAACAATTAATATCTTTGCGGTAGAGCGCACTCCGCTGCGCTTTCATCTCATCAATCACTCAGTTTCTCGCGCCGAGAAGAGATGAGCTCATCTTGCCTCCACCATTGTCGTGTCACCCCAATCACCAAACGAGACGGATACTTGTTTCACATTCCTCGTTTTCTTCTTCTTCGTCTTCTTCTTCTTCTTTGCGGGAGACGCGCCCGGGGGTTTCGTATTTCTCTTCTCTTCCGACACTGACACTCGAATTGTGTTGTGTCTCTCGCCGGGCGGGTGGCTGGCGGACAGCCGGAGAGAGAGAAAAAAGAGAGAGGATCCAATACATATGCGGTTTTCCGTTGACTCGTCTGCGTCTACCGTCTCACTATCTCCCTCTCGCAGCAGTGCGTTGCGCGCTGACTACTGCAGAAAGAGAGAGAGAGAGGCACAGAGAGCAGAGTGAGCAGAGCAGGCTCCGTTTCCTCGTTTTCTTAGTTTCTTCTCTTCTTCATCGTCGTCCGTTAAGCCAAAGAGAGAAGCGAAAGAAAGAAGGAAAGAGAGGCAGAAAGGACCGAGGACATTCATTTAGTTTGGCGGAGGAGCCACCAGCAGCTCCCTGTTCTCTCTCGTCTCCCTCGCCTTCTTCTGCTCTTCCCTTCTTCTTCTTCCAACATTGGCTTCCTCTCTCTCTCTTTCCATCTTCCTCTAGCTCTCGTTCTCTCTCTCTCTTCTCCTCTCTGGACGTCAACGTCGTCAGTTTGCCTTCACCCTCCTCCCCCTTCTTTTTTCCGTCCTTTCCATTCCATCCCGACCCTTTTCTCCCCTTATTCTTCTTTGTCCGAGTTAAAAAGTTTCGATGCGTTTTGGAGAAATCGCAATGGAAGCCGCTGATCTGCGAGTACCTGACATACCGTTGGCATCGTGCGACGACGAGGATATCGACAGCAATAAGAACCTGAGCAGGTGAGTCCAATCTCTTTACAAATTTGAAACAAAATAGTCGCAAAACTAGAATTTGTCGTAGAATATTTGCTAGAAACGTTTCCCCAATTTCTGCTGCTCGAAAGCAATCAAAAACTCGTTAAACGTCGTCAAAGTATTCCCGTCCACATATGGTATGCATTTCCCAATTTCCCATTAGACGTGTTACTGACACATTCATAAATCCCATTATGCTTCGCGAACAGCCCATAAAACCGGGACCAATCGAATCGCAATGATGATGGGGGCAAGTGTCGTGAAGAGGGTACTCAGGATGGAGCCTCGCAAGCTCAATAGTGCTGCACACAGAGACACATTATCTAATTATGGGATCTATAGTTGAGGGCTCCCAAAGGAAAAAGTAGTACACTTGCGGGTTTTTGAGGACTTAGATCGGAAGCGGATGGATGAAAATAAAATAAGATGAAACATGGAGATTCCGAAGATTTAGAAGCACTTGAACTTTTTTGTTTTATTGCAGCCATTCACCAGATGAGAAGCACTCGAACAGCAACAATAGCAGCGACGAAGAACGTCTTCATGACGAGTTCTCCGGATCCCTAGAGGTTCGTTTGTCCGTCTCCCAGCACAGCAAACTTTGCGCTTCTTTCAGGATCTTGTCGGTAACTTTGACGAGAAAATCGCGGCATGCCTGAAGGACCACGAAGTGACGACGGCGGACATCGCGCCGGTGCAGATACGCACTCAGGAGGAAGTGATGAACGAGAGCCAGTGAGTCGTAGTTTCGGAATTTTTGAAAGGATTTCACAAAAAAAAAGAGATCGGAGGTTACAAATTACTTCGAAGAGGAGATAGCTGTACAGCTATCAAATTGCAACCACAGGTGTTTTGAATTTGTGGGAAAACGAATTATATTGAACACTTTGTTTTCATTGAAGACTGATTGTGAGAAAGAAAATGAGAATGTTTACACTGTGGAATCGGATATTTGATTGTCGAGAAAGAGATCAAGGTTCCAGTAATTTGTCTTTACGGATATCAGAGATTCTATTCGAATTTTAGACATTCTTGAAATCTCAATCACCCCGTATTAATTTTGTTTTCCCAGAACTTGGTGGACGTTAACCGGCAACTTTGGCAATATCCAGCCACTGGACTTCGGAACCTCGTCGATATGCAAAAAGATGGCCGCCGCCCTGGACAGTGATTCATTGGTGAGCCTTCCTCTCCGCATTCCCATCCATTCCTTTCTCTTTCTCTCCTGCTTGTTATTCACTTTGTGCCTTCTTCGTGCCTCCACCAAAGTCGGCGTCCGCCTTGTTTCCCTCCTCATCTAACGTTGTCTCTCTCTCACGCCTCTGGCTCTCTCCTATTGATTTGAAGCACGAAGAGGAGCCGATGCTCTCGGAATGCCGGAGGAGGAGAGGAGACGACGTGTGTCTCGTGTCCATTAAATACTCCCTCTTCATTCGCCTTCCAGTCTCGGTTTTTTCGGTGTTTCTTTTCGCTCATTTTGGTTCTCCCCATTCCTTTTTGGGGATTTGTGGGATTCCGAATAGAGAACAATACAAACGAAAAAGAAAAACATTTGAAGACGTTAGAATCCAAAGTACGCTTAGATACGGTGCCATTTCCCCACTTATCCAAGCTTCTGAGATCGTTCATAATGAAATCGAATTCCAGAAAGACGACGCATCGACCCGCCGTAGCATGACCAACTCGGACGACGAAGATCTTCTTCGTCAGCAGATGGATGTGCATCAGATGATCGGACACCATCACGGATCCACTGATACCGGAGGAGAGACTCCGCCACAAACTGCTGATCAGGTCATCGAAGAGATCGATGAGATGTTGCAGGTTAGTCGAGTTCCAATTGAGTAGGAAGCATTGTTTTTGGGGGAAGAGGGGATTACTGTAACTACATGCGTACAGCTGCCAAACGCATACCGCCCGTTGTCAAACTAATCCCGGCACTCCATCCAGTCTTAAGGAGAATTTGCAGTCATGCGACTTCACCGGCTCAATGATGACCGACCGGACGATGGAATCCGTCGATTCGATGTACTCTTCAATGCGTTCTCCGTTCCCCTCATCAATTCAGTCTTCTGATGCAGATATCAAACTTCGCAGTGCTCAGGCTCTCGTCAGCAATCCCGACAGTAAGTTGTCTTTCAGCATGTCGGTCAGCAATTGATCGTCAACTTCTACCATAGAAATAACAGCAGAAAAACATGGTTTCTATCAATTTCGTGGCAACATTCTTATCAGAAAACATGTTTTTATGTGTAGAGCGGACGGTATCGGTGAAGAACACTACGGTACTCTCTTCCGATTCCTTCCGCCATCAGAAATCCGTCTAACCTATGTTCCATCATTCAGCAGCCAAAACGGCCACCTTCCACTCGGGTATATAGTCTGTTATCTGTCCTATCTTTTCGTCTCTGTCCCTATGTTGTGTCCATCGTTCGTGGAGCGCATTTGCCTAAAACCGTGTTCGTTTCGTCACGCCAGCAAGTGCGCTCCATTGACAACACACTTTCCGTAGAGCGCACTTTCCTCGTAGGGCTAACACTAAATGTACAGTAGATTCGTGACTAAACCATGCACTTTTACGTTCATTTCTGTGGCACCCTCTCAGTTGAATATATCGCTTTCTACCAAATAGAGCGAACTTTAGAAATAACTGTAATCCAAGAGCCAAAGCTTTTTTGAAAACTATCTGGCCCGCATGATCGTTTCCTCGATGCTTTCATGACTTGGGTCATGAAAAAGTCGTTCATTCTCACACTCACAACACTCACACACACACACACACACCCAATCATTTTCTGAACCCATTCTCGCGGCAGCCGACAACAATTTCTCATCTCCGTTTTTCAGATCTTCAAGAGCTCTCCTACTCGAAATTGGTGACACTCTGCGCTGAAATGGAGCAGCTGATTCGGGTGTACAACGAGAGTCTTGTTGATGAGCTCGCGCATCGGTCAGTTTTCAGGGAAATTAGAGCGGATTTCCGGCGGGGGTTTTAGGACTTCTTATCCTCGAGATAACAAGGCTATTTTGGGTGTGTTTTCAGAGACGAGTTGGACTACGAGAAGGAGATGAAAAACTCGTTCATTTCGCTGCTGCTGGCCATCCAAAACAAGCGACGAGTCTTCGCCAACGACCGGAAACGAAAGGGCGGAAAGGTCGACGCTTCGCAATTACCGCAGTACTTGACGGCGACGATTCCGTTCAACGACAATCAACATATCGATAATGCGTCCATTGCGTCTCTTATCAAGAGTGAGTAATGGGATAATGATAAGATGAAGAGGGAATGATTGAGAGGAAGAGAGACTCAGTCAGCTGGCGATCAGAGATGATGCGACGATTATGTTGCGAATGTTTCGTTGATTACAACAAAATATTGAGAAAAACATGGGGACCATTACACAAAAACACAATTTTCAGTTCTCCGTGCCATTCACGACGACAATGCGACTGTCCCAGCACTTCTGACCGACTACATTCTGACTCACGTCTGTCCCAAAAACATTTCCTGTTAGTTAGTACATCTTGTTCCTAATAACCTCTTTTCGTCTTCTACAAATGTGTGATACAGCTTTAAAATAGTCTCCTCTTTCTTTCCCTCCCTGGCTTCCTTCTCCGTTTCTGGTCAAATTTCTTATAGAACACGACCTCTTCTCTCTCTTCACTACGAAGCGGAAGCTTCTTGTCACCCATCCCGTCCCAATGAATTACTAGTTGTGCCCTTTTGCATAGAGAGCAGTCTAAAATGTTCTCAACCCGCCTGCCAATGACTTCACAATCACCCTCAAATCTTCCCGGAATCTCGTTTTTTCTCTTTGATTTCTCGGCTCTGAATCGACTTCTGAGTTCTGACCGTACCTATGTTTTGCTTGTGCTTGTTCTTCTTCATATTTACATAAAACACACTGCAGTCCAATTGTTCATTGCACTTTCTTAAAATCATCCAAATTCCGAAACCTTATCCTCTCATCTCCGTGGATCGACGACGTCACCAACTTCCTTTGCGGCACTTCCGAAATCTCATTCGAAGCGTCGTCACCTGAAGTATTCATTCCTCTCTTCTTCCGAACCCCATCCGTTTTTTCCCTCACCAATGGCACTGCGGGCGTGTGCATAAATTGTGTCAGGGATGTCGGCCGGACGCCAAATTGCCTCCGATCTGCAATGCAATCGGCAGTTAATTATAGAGTCAACACGAAGGACACCAACCGATCGAGCAGCATCAACAGACCCGAGTAGGCGATCATTTCGGCGTTGTCGGTGCAGAGGGACGGCGGGACGGAGAATGTGGAGACAGAGTGGGCAGAGGAGAGTTTCGAGGTGGCTGAAACCATTGAATTTTGAGAATGGAAATGAATACAGAACGTTGAATAGTTACCATTGAAAATGTACTGATTGGCTGCCACCCCTCCACCGATTACCAATTGTGTCTGCCGAGTCTCATCCTTCTCCGAAGTGCTCTCGAAGAATGCGTGAAGTTTTGAAGCGATATGTCGGGTTACTGTACTCTGCAATCAATCAATAAACTGTAGCAACGCTGTATCGTCGTACCTGCAAACTGGCACAGAAATCGGGAACATTAATATTGGGATCCTTTGACTTTCGTATCCTCTCCAATAAGTTCAGATAGGACCCTTTGATTTGATCAAAGTTCATATCAGCTCGTGGAACGCTCGGAAGGAAGATTGGATACCGGTTGTGTCCATCTTCTGAAGCTCTACTAGCGAGTACTTCCACAGCTGCTCCAGGATGCATTCCATCGAATTCTGAGCCAAGATGGCCGATTTGCCGAGCAACTTTGTCAATGCATTCACCAGGACTTCCGCCGATACTTTGACCTGAAGAAGAAGCACGAAGTTATACACATTGTACAGTTCTCGTACCAACCGTACAGTTTGAATCGTTCCGCACTTTCCGCTACAGCAATCAGTGCATGTCCGCCGGAGAGGAGAAGTGTCGAGAAAGGAAATCGGACCGAGTCATTGACGAGAAGAACGGAGAGAGCATGGGCTCGCATGTGGTGGACGGGGATAAGCGGGAGATTGTGCTTTCTGAAACAGTCGAGTACATGAGATCACTGAAAATGAAGGGCTTACCTTGCAAACCCAATCGCTGCATGAATTCCTTCTTTCAACGCGATCACCAAACCGGGAGTTACTGTAACTGCGACTGCGTCCAAATCTTTGGGTGACGTTCCAGAATCGGAGAGACATTTGTCAATGAGACGAGGAAGATGTTCACGATGCTAAACAACAGCTTTAGAATGGTCTCATGAATATCTTACCTGAATAGCACAAACCGACGGATTGATTCCTCCCTGTGACCTTTGAATAGATCGTTCCGTGAATCTCTCTGATGCCAGAATTTTCTTGTTCTCTGTCACAATCGCAACAGCAGTGTCATCACAACTGAAATCACCGATTTGAAAAAGTACTCTGTCAGCTGGAAATTACCTCGTTTCAATTCCTAGAACTTTCAATGAACAGGCTCGGCGAGGTTGGTAAAATTTCAATTTGGACCTCATTAATTTCACGATTTTCATCTTCGATTAACTAATCAAGGGAATTTGAGACCTCCCTCGAGAAAAAATCACAAAAATAAATACAGAAAGAAAAAAAGTGAATGTTTTCCAATAGGACTACACGGCGCAATTTTCTAGACCACCACCACTCGGCCATGTCCTGACCGTTTGAATTGCGCTGGACACCGTGTTCCGATTCGGGTCATTTTGAAGTGAACTTTCAAGGCGAAAGCTCCGAGTTGTCCTAGAGAATTCAAATATCTGTAAATTCCAAGAGAATTCAAAGTCAATTTCCCAACAATCCAATAAAAACTGATAGTTCTGTGCCCGAAGAAACCGTTTCTCTGCTCTTTCTTATCTTATCTTTTCATCATTCAATTGACCCATCCACCATTTCTCTCGACATCATTCCCGTCTAGCTATTCTTCCCCACAAACTTGTTCTAAAAATGGCTCCCAAGTTGATCAAAATCATAAATGGACCGATTCCTGATTCTTTCTTGGCCGATGAGTCAAGAAGGCTCAACTCGATAGTATTCGATGGACATTCCCTGGAAGTTTTGGGTATGTGATTACTCAGGAAGTTATTATAGCAGTCATTCGAATCCAGACCAGCTCCTCCTCCCTCACAAATTCGAATACCTTCCCGTTTCTGGAGTCCTCGACGCCTTCGAAGTCATCAAATCGATGCAAGTTCGCGGTGCTCCACTCATTGCAGTTGTTGGAAGTCTTGGACTTTTCCTAGAACTTCAATACGCCGAAATTCTGAATCCGATCGATATTCGGGAGAAGATCGAGTATCTGATAAGTTCTCGTCCGACTGCCGTCGATTTGAGGAACGCATTAAACGGAGTTCTCTCGATTCTGGATGGAACAGAAGATAGCGACGATGAGAAACTTGAGAAGTGAAAAAGACATCGATCTTCCGAATTCAACCACATCTTTCAGAAGTCGTTCGTATCTCCTCGACATCTACGAATCTGAGAAACTTCAAAATCGGGTCCTCGTCTGGAATGCTTATCAGGAACTGCTGACCGCTTTCCCGAACACTCCC
>LR577701.1:13270-24711 GCA_900536345.3 Caenorhabditis sp. 39 LS-2015
TTGGGAACCAAAGGAATTAGAAGCTCAAATTTCTTAGAATCTTGCCATTATGTTTTCACTAATAAACGAGTTACTAAGGCTGTATAATCACATTGCTCGAGAAAGAAAACAAATCATTTCAATGGTATAAATTATTAGAGAAAAACAGACGAGAGAAGATCGAGAACATCAGAAGATTTGGGAAAATTCGGAGAAACAGAAATAGGATATTTAGCACATCCGCTGACTGAAACCGAAGGTACGCCCAATGCTTGTCAGGTAGTAACGGTCCAATCCAGTTTGAGTCTCATCGGCCAAATGCGTTGGAACGTCCTTTGCAACAATCTTGAAATCAGTGCCAGATTTCTGAAATCCAAAGTTAGAAGCGTTAAAAATCCACCAGACTTACATTATCTTCAAGAATGAAGTGAATGGTGGCATGATGGTTGTTCGGGTATTTTTTCAGCCGCCACTTGGTTATGATCTCCTTGTTTGGCTCAATCTTCTCGAATGTTCCAGAAACATTTCCACCAAACAACGAGAATGATCCTCCCTCCTTGAAGTTCCACTCTCCAATCGAATTATTAGTCCAACCACGGACGAATTGCGTTTCAGAAATCGCTTCGAAAACGCGATCCGGGGTAGCCTTGTAATTATCCGTAACAGAAACCTCTTTGGTGGTGAAGATCTCGTTTCCTGAGGAGGAATCTTTCTCGGCAATGACAGTGTTTTGGAACTTTTGTTTGTCGACAACGGTGGTTTTTCCTTTGGTGACAACTTGTGGCTTAACTTTGTCGGTGGGCAGAATGAGTCCCTTGCTGAATTCTTCTTTCAATTCGCGGATGTAAACGGCTAGAACATCTTGAATCTTAGAAATGAAGGATCTGTTCAGGACCTGACGAATTTGATGAGACAATGGTCCATTTCCATTCAGAGAAGTGTTCACATCTACTTCCGATGCCTCGTTTTCATCACTCAAGTTTGGAATATCAAACGATCCTTTGTACTCGTCATCGCTTCCGGAGACACGAGCAATGAATGTTCCTTCGATGACCCATTCGAAGAGAAAGATCAGTTTGGCCTTCCGGTTGTTGGCGGTAGCTTCTCCATCGATTTTCTTGATTTCATCAATGGTGACCACAATGGGGCCATCCTGAAATCATTTTTGCAAAGAAGAACAATTAAAAACTTTAATAAAAAATCACCTCGCTGGAGAATCCATTGAGAAGCTCCCGAAGACGGTTGAGGGACCACGGGGTAGCATTCTTTTCAGACCTAGAACCATATTCAAAGTTTTCACAAACCAATCAAAAAAAAACTCACCAATGCCAGTTGTTAACATTCGTCGCATCAGCTCGCTCTTCAACGATCCAGCGCGGGTCTCCTTCTCCCCACTTGGCCATTTTGACTCGCTGAAAATTAAATATTCGTCCTATTTACAGTTTTTGAAAGGTCGTTTTGTAGTCAAAACGAAGCGCAAAAAACCGAGAACATGATTTGCAGCTTTTTAATCGAAAATGCGAGCTCAAACAATGAAAAAGCGATGAAAATGGGCGCGCTTCGAGTAATTTCGAGAAAATTCATCGGAAAAGCGGAAACCTCGGCCAGCCGGCCACGGCCTCGAGCAATGGAGCGAGCTTGCATTTGTGTTTGATGTAGATTTACGCACGTAATTTAGCAATTTTCGAGTTTTGATTGAGCAATTGCTCAATCAAAACTCGAAAATAAGCAGTGATATCATGATTGCTTGTTATTTTCTTAATGCAACGTTTTTTTTTCATTTTGCATATTTTCTTTTTTCAGCCAATGCTAACCAAATCGATAACCAGGCACATCTCCCAGTTTGCAGGAGTCCGAGACATCGCCAGATATGTTCCGAGACGTGCACTTCTCTACGTTCCTGCTAGCAATCAGAAGATGCTCGATAAAGTTCCGATGATGCAGGCGGATTCGGTTGTACTAGAACTAGAGGATGGTGTGGCACTCACTGCGAAGGCTGATGCCAGACAGAAGGTGAGTCGATTCATAAAATTATTAAATTTTCATCGAGAAAGTCTACAGGCAGCTCAAGCACTCGATAAATTGCCGTATCACACTCTTCGTTGCCAAGAACTCGGTCTGCGCGTCAATTCTGTCAGCAGCGGTCTTCTGGAAGACGATATCATCGTAAGTCTACCGTAACTCGTTTCCATGTTTTACCGTCATTGTTTGTCAGGCCGTTTCCAAAGCGGAGAAGCTCCCGCAAGCCTTCATGATCCCAAAAGTGGACAGCCCAGAAGACTTGGTCGCCATCTACAACATGTTCCGTGAGCACTACGGCGATGCTCGCATCAGCAACACCAACACTCGATTGGTCGTTTGGATTGAATCCGCCCGTGCACTTCTCGACATGCCGCGCATTCTCTCTTCGACTCTCAACTTGCACAAGCAGTCTGGATTCTTCAAGTTGGACGCAGTTGTCTTTGGATCAGACGACTACTGCGCAGACATCGGAGCAACTAGAAGCTCTCATGGAACGGAAACTTTGTTTGCTCGACAGAAATTTGTCGCTTGCTGCAAAGCATTCCAATTGCAAGCTATCGACAGCGTCTACATAGACATCAAGGATCTCGAAGGTCTCCGTCGTCAATCCGCAGAGGGAAGACAGTGGGGATTCACTGGAAAACAGGTCATCCACCCCAGTCAAGTGTCGGTGGTACAGGAGCATTTCTTGCCGCCGAAGGAACGAATTGAATGGGCACAGGAGCTGGTTCACGCTTACAGTGAACACGAAGCACTGGGAAAAGGAGCGTTCCAGTTCAGAGGACAGATGATTGATCGACCACTGCTGCTGCAAGCACTCAACATCATTCAACTCGTCGAGAGAATCAGCACGACCGATTGAATTGAATAATGAATTAGACCAAGTTTCACTAGACTTTTCCGTTCTTGTAAATACCATTTCCACCTAGTCCCTCCCTTCATCCCTGTCCAGAATAATAAGAAACGAGTATATATTTTGCAAGAATCTTCATTTTGTACATTTCACACAGAATTTACTTTCTTCCGTAGGTGTAGTAGTAGGTGGTGTAGCCGTTGTTATTGTTCGGGTAGTAGTAGCTGCTCGAGCATCCTGAGCATCCGTTGCTGTTGTAGTTGTATCCGTTGTTGTTCGGGTAGTAGTAGTAGGTCGTGTAGCCGTTGTTGTTATTGTAGTTGTAGCCGTTATTGTTTGGGTAGTAGTAGTAGAGCTGAAAATGTTTCAGATGGGTTTTAATTGATTCTAGATTCTTCGTATGCTTACATAGTAGGCGTTGGCGACGGAGAGGAGAGCCATAAGGGTGGCGAGGAAGGTAAGGAACTTCATATTGAGAGCTGGGCTGTCGAGTAGATCGAGCTGAATGCAGTTGATGATTCCCCCAATCGAAGTTCTCCGTTTTATACTGACCTTTCGCCAATCAACACAAACATCACTCGAATCCCGCCCCTTGTCTCCTCGAGCCCTCGGACTGTTCTCCGGGGGCAAGTGGGCGGAGTCTGAGCCTAACCTAACCTAGTCAACAAACTACAAATTCCTTCTAATCCTCGACTAGCATGGCAAGCCAAGAGTTCAAAGTGGACACGGTGTTTGTCTTTTTCCTCGTCCCGTTGGCATCCACGCCCTTGTTGTCTTAGGCCGCCCATCCTTAACGAGTTAAGTAGAGGAGAGGAGGACAGTATAAAAAGAGAAGAGGCCGGTGGACAGAGACCATATTCCGACCGAATCAGTTCACAGTTCGCCATGAACAAGCTGCTCGCCGTGGTGCTTCTTCTCGCCCTCATCGCTCAGGCTCAGGCTTACTACGTAAGTGAAACATCCTGAGCTACAGTGATCCATCGACCTTTTCAGCTCTACTACTACTATCCGAACGGTTACAACAACAACAACAACAACAACAACGGACAAACGACCTACTACTACTACCCAAATAACAACAACAACGGTCAGACCTACTACTACGACACTGGAAACACCGGATCCACCTACTACTACTACCCGAACAACGGATACAACTCTTACTATCCATACACCACCTACTACTACACCTATGGAAGAAAGTAGATGGGAAAGTCAGTCCCTTTTGTAAATATAATTTGAAATTTTGATCTGGAATAAAGAATTCATAGACTTTTTGCATCGAGACTTCATTGAGATACCCATCGAAACAGGCGGACGCTCCGGTGGATTGTTCTCCTCGAGATTGAAATCTCTCTTCAGGACATATAAAGTGAATTCAAAATCACGTCTTCTCACCGATGGAACACATTTCTCTATTCTCTTCTTCAGTGGATCTGGACACCGGATCAGATCCAATCTGCAAGGGCAACAGGATTTCCACTGGCGTCTGGACCAGAAGGTTTCTCTGTGTCATTACAGTTTTCTGGTTGCTGATTTTTATTGCCGGATTTGTAGTTGGTCCTGAGAAAGGTAGAGACTTCTTACTGTCAGTTTAGGTACTCTGGTTTCTGAAAATTGCAGATAATGAGTACTACAAGGACTATTTCATCCATTACGACAATCATGTGGAATATGAGGGGTGAGTTTCGTATCCACTGCTTCTTCGAGAATCGCATTACTTTTAGCATCGTCCCTCTCCCATGCGAAGTTGAGCCATGGAACCAAAAGAACACGTCCTCCTTCCCATTCCACGAACTTTACAAAGACTTTGCTTCCAAGGGAATGACAGGTTCCGAAGGTCTCTCCGACGGCCAAATGCGTCTCGTCAGTGCTTTCCTTTATGAAGACTTCATCGCAGTCACCCACACGGCTCAAAATGCGAAAGGAGTGGGTCGGAAGGCATATTGTCACTACTACGACTGCAACCGACAAGAGATTCCTGGAACTGTTTTCGAGTCGTTCGTCTTTCCGATGACTGCAGTGCAATGTGCAAGGAGAGCGGGCTCCAAGTACATGTCGCTGACTTTTGAGAAGGAGGAGGTGCCACAGGAACCCATTCCGTTGGTAAACAGGATATTGAAGAGTAGGAGAATGTTGTGAGCCGAGTAACAAAACAAACTCAAGTTCAGATCCTCCTCATGAAGTCGGAGTTTGTGTCGGACAAATCTATGGAACAGAGAGACGGTGGCTAGAGATTATCGAGTTCATAGAGCACCACAAATTGATGGTGACATAATACGAAATTTTTAAATTTAAATCTCCATTTTAGGGCGCTTCCATGTTCTACTTTACTATCTATGAAATGGATGGATACAGTAAGCGAACGATTGAAGATTACGAGAGAACCGGAGAGATCGAGGCGACAATGGTGAACATGGAATATGAACAGATCAACTGGCTCTTTCATATGATACAAGTTCATGTAAGGGTCATTTCTATATTCAACATTCTTTTCCTTTCCATCTTCAGGAATGTTTCTTCCGCAGTAAGTTCCATTCGAAATGGGTGATCCACGTAGATATCGACGAGCGATTGACAATGACTTCGATGCCATTGGTTCCTTATTTGAGGTTGGTTTCTCCAATTCGGAGCCAATTCGATACTTTCTCTGCAGACAGCAACCCCCGGAAGTTTGCGAGCTGAACTTTGGAAATCGGCGAGTTCAAAAGCTCAAGAACGACCCGGATACGTACTTGTCGGATGAACAGATCATCTCCGAGATGGCATTCCTCCGGTATAATGTCACGACGTCTCATCAGTGGGGCGCCTTCAAATCCGTCTTCCGACCGGATAAAATTCACATGATCTTCTTCCATTGGACGTCCCGCCAACACGACGGATGTGTCGTGAAGACTGCCGAACGCCGAGTTGGATATGTCCGGCACTACCGAACCACTGATACTGCTAGTCTGTTGGGCAACTGGATTCCGAAAATCAGGCCATATGTGGTGACCAAGATTGATCCGGACTTTTCTGAAAAATTGAAGCAACGTGTGTTAAAGAAAGTGAAGTTCTTGTACGAGATGCATCCAGTCTGGTGCTCCTCAATTGACCCTTGGATCCGAAAAATCTTCCCTGATGATTTGCACTGCACGTGGAAGGATCAGTGATAGAAATCAGTGATAAACCACCTAATAAACATTGAACACGACGGGGAAAGTCGTGTCATTTTGTATGTTCTGTTCTTGCTCTCCGGTTGATTTCTTTCCTCTTTTCTCTAAAAATGCAATGTCCACAAAATGAGTCGAGTACTTGTTGGTTGGTTGTGGGGGGAAGCAACAAGAAGAGAGCAAGGGAATACTTTGGAAGGGTTATCACAGGAACAACAGGGTCGACGACGGATTGTCTTTTTAGAATTGCACATTCAGATTTGGAATGTAAGATCAGATGATTATGCGTCTTTAATCTCCGGATATTTCGAATGTATCCGTTTCCGCTGACATCCCTTTTCATCTGATTATCATCAGATTTAAGAGGACTTAGATATGCTCATCAAATCCCCGCGGATCTTCTCTTCAACACCGCCCATCTTGCTCCATTTCCATTTTCAGATAGTGAATCTTCAGCTTCAGCTTCAGTTTTCCATTTCCATTTGCCATTCAAAGCCTCAGCTCCACTCCTGTTTCTGTTTGTCATTACCTAAGCATCGAAACCGCCATCGTCTTGTTGACAAACCATTTACCTTTCTCTCCTGCTTTCCTTCTCTTTCTCTCACTCATCGAACCGATAAGCTCGTCGGGTTTTTTGGCGCAGCTCTCTGACCGCAACGTGTTTGTATACACACAGAAACGGTACGGCAAAGTAAAGAATTGTGAAAGAGTTTCGATGAGAAGAATGAGTCATTGCTACTGATGTGTAGAGATGATAATAGATGGATTGATTGCAGGAGAACCATGAGACTGCTCAACTTCTTCTTTGCGGTGATTCTGATGACTGCCGGAGTGCTCGGATACAATATTCCGATTATGAGGAAAAGACAAGTGGACATGAGATCTTTCAGTCTCTACGACTTCCCGGAGGATTACTATATGACTAGGCATCAAGGTAGGGAATACTATTCTTCTCATGTTGTGAGAGACGCTACAGTAACCCATTGATCTTCAGAAGTCAACCGTCCTCGTATGGCGCGACGCAGTCATTACATCAACCCAAAGTCCGGATACATCACCGCCTTCTACCCGATCTACGACTTCGGAAGAAGAAGACGTCGTTGATTTTTCCATAATTCAGTGACTTCCTAAGCTTCTCCCCCAGCGTTTTCGTATTTTGACCAGCACCCGAAAACCAACTGTAAATACAAATAAACCCCTTCTCCGAATCGGTCCACAAACACAAAATGACGCCGCCGTTGCCGATTGTGCTCTGAAATGTGATTGGCAATGACTAATAGCAATTGCGGATCATCAACTGAGAACCCTTCTGCGAGACAGTGTTTGAGTGTACCTGCACAAACAATGGATTGTCTTTTGGCACGGCCACCACGGTATTTGTGATTTGACTTTTTAGAGTACTTCAGTTCAAACTGTGGGAAAGAAAACCCCCGAGGACGCATGAAAAAAGTTGAAAATAGATTAAATGAGCACGGAGGGACACCAGTGTTACAAATCACGAAAAGAGAAGTTTGTAGTTAGCTAACTGTAACTTTCAAAGGATGAGTTCATCCGGGGACACTCACCGAGCTAACGGATGTTGCTGAGATGAGCTGCTTGAAATGCCATCGGAACCCGGAACAACAGTGTAGTCTATGCATCAAAATACCAGATGTTTGGCAATTCGCAGACAATCTGTTTACTGAATCTAGTCTGAAATGTTGAAATGCCACGCATATCTACACCTATAATTTGGCACTGATCAGAAACGCGGCACGAGATTACACAGTGGGCAGACGAAGGCGTGAGCTCCAGAAGATGTCAACAACGAAAGGGCTTTGAGGGTGTACTAACAGAGGAAGTTCTCGATTCAGACGGTGCTCGAATGACGAATTCTGAAGCTGTGCATTCCGACTGATCTCCTCTCTCATCTGCCCGGCCTCTTAGATTTCAAGTTGTTTCCCTCTTTCTCTCAGCCAACCTAGCCAAATAAAGTTAGAACTCAGAGTTTCTCGTTTTTCTCTACCACCAGTCAGATGTTCGTAACACCTGGAAATTAAATTTGAGAAACACCTGAGAGCAAAGATTATTTATTTGTATTTATGTTTATGGAATTTTCTGGTCTAGACCAGTGTAGTTTCCTCTAGTTTGACCAGCTTCTCTTCGAATCACTTCGATAGAACAATCCACAGCAATCTGAAACTTTAGAACAGAACCATCAAACAATCTTCATCCGAAAGTACACTGTGTCAGAATGAATGCATCCGCCACTGCACCTGTATTCAACATCACCACCTGGCCGAATGCGGTCGCTGCTGTACTGATGTTTCTGGTACTCACTCATCTTGTTGAACACTAGGAATTGTTCTATTTGCAGAACTGTGTTCTCGGTATCATTTTCAATGCAATCATTGTCCACAACTTCATCAGCGACAATCATCAGAAGACGTCGTTCAACTTGATTTGTGTCTTCCGTGCCTCCAACAACCTCTTCATACTTTCCGTCGCTTTGCTCGGCATCTTCCTGCCCGTCACTGTCATGTAAGTCTCTAATCGACTGATAGACCCCAATCAGCTTACTCTTCAGGGGCTTCTCCGTCTACCCTCCGTTCGTTGAGTCCGTTCTCGTTGTCTTCTCCCTCAATCTGATGGTCTTCAATGAGTTCCAAGGGATCTATCTTGCCATAAACCGCCTCATCGCCATTTTTTTCCCCTTCAAATACAATCTTCTTTTCGGCATCAAACTCACATTCTTCTTCCACATTCTCTACTACGCAGACAGAATTCGCAACGTTACCATGGAAACAATCGACAGATACCGTAATCCTAGCGATCCCATTGTGCAGATCCGCCATTTATTTCGTTCCAGATGCCTCCAACTACATGCTCTTCTCCGCGGAACACTTGGCTTACGGCGGGATCATTGTTGCTCCGGATGGAATGTTTATCTGGGCCATCTGTCTCATTCTTTTTCCGTTTCTGGTCAATGCCATCACCTATATCAAGTTTTATCAGTTGGTTTGTTCATGATAACTGATCCAAGCAGTTATTGTTCTTGAATTCCAGAAAAAGCAAACAAGCCAAGACTCGGAGCATTGGAAGAAAGCGAAACAGAACATGGTTCTCTTCTTCCAAACAGTCCTCCAGGATTCTTTGTTCTCCATTAGCACCATATTCTCTATGAAGTTGAGGTAACATATTACTTTGACTATCAGAGCGAATAGATATCCTTTCCAGCCTCCTCATCGATCACCGCTTCTGGACTTTCATCAGTCGAACATTTGTCTTTCAAAGTGTTCACGTTCTCGACGGGTTTGACCTCCAATACCTTCCAGAAACTGGTTGTTTAGTTTAGGTTCATAATGCTCATGTTCAATGAGAAATTGTCCCTTTTCAATAGAAAAAAGAATGCCAAGATCAGTACCGGACCGAAGCCAGCCGAACAGGATAAACCAACGTCATCTGCACTTCCAGATGTCACCCCCTAATTATGACTATAGAGCGAGACTGCTGATGCTGATCCAAAATAACATGTTATTTAAGTATTTAGGAGCACAAAACCAGGAAATAAAGTGAGCATTTACGAGCAGAAAGCAGTTTACATGACTACGGATACAGACATCGGTTTCAAATTGTTGAGTTTGACCCCTGTTCCGAATCGAATCCGTGAAGACTCAAAATAATACATATCGGAAACCCGACAAGGATATTGCCTCGCAGGTGTCCTCCAAATTGAGTTTTCCCCCGTGACGAACATTTGAACTGATTGTCAGACAACTCGATAAGAAACACAAGGCCTACTTCCCAAATAGCCACCCCTTCCCGAAAAGCGTGCTTTTGTGACGTCCTCCTGCAATTCAACTAGTTGTTTTCCCCCCAACCATCTCCTCGTTACCACCTGATTCGTGGAATTCTACATTTCTTTTATAAAACACTAAAGCACAAATAATTTCCCTTCGGCGTCTGAAATAATCTAGAATTTCTCGAATATCACCTGTCGATTCCTTGGTCTTGACCCGTGCAGGCAGGAAGTGTTGTCTTCATTCTCGGTAACCATTTGCTTCCGAAAACCTATAATTGTGGTCGAAAAGTCGGCTCCTCTCCAAATATAAGCACTTGATATCTTGATTTTTTGAGTTTTGCTCGTCAGATGGACGCTGTGAACCTGACTGCCGCTCTTCTCATTCTGGTGGTATCCTTTTTTAAAAATTCCCCTGTACAACCTCACATTGCAGAACGGTTCCTTCGGTATCATTTTCAGTTCCTTGGTTATTTTTGTATACTTCACTGAGAAACAAGAGAAGACAAGTTTCAACCTGATCTGTGTCACTCGAGCATTCAACAATGTCGTCGTTTTGTTGTTTGATTTCTTGCTCCTTTCGTTTCCAGTTTCCCTACTGTGAGCAACCTTCACTTCTATTCAAGTGACTTATCCCGATTTTCTCTTCAGATCCAAGAACTTCTATCCGATTTCAATCGAGACCCTCATAATCATAATCACAGTCAACGTGTACCTTATCAACGAGTGGCAAACCATGATCATCGCCTTGAATCGCTTCATCGCCATATATGTCCCGTTGTACTATTCCAAGATATTCAGTGTCAAAGTGACGGCAGTGAGTCTGCTGCTGATCTGTTACAGGTGCATTTGACGAGACAACGTTTCAGGTTATTCTGGGACTCATTTATGTCGTAAGAGGCTACCAATCAGGACAACTGCTATATACCATGTTTTGTAAGAACTAATGTCCTACAAACAAGGAATTCCTCGTTTCAGCGAGCGACTGTGAGGTCTACCTGAGCCTCGAGACATTCGGAACAATGTACGCTAATAAGAGTTGTCGATCAGCTCGCGATCCGGGCAGTGATACAGTCATCGACACGTTTCTGTTCCTCATCATCACCGCTCTTCTGAATCTGGCGACGTTCGCCAAAGTCTTGAAGTTCTATTTAGTAGGAGTTAGCTGAATCTAGGCAAATTGAAGTGAATGGTGCCGTTTCAGAACCACAACATGGACAACGAAAGCGTAAGGTCGGCGAAGAAGAACATCCGATTGTTTTTCCAAACCCTCCTTCAAGATTCTCTGTTCTTCATAGATGTCTTGTTCACATTCCAGTTGAGGTAAGGTCAAGAAGACGACATTCCCGAGAATGTCGACATCTCCAAATGCCATTTTCAGCTACCTGAGCACTCATCGTTTCTGGTTCTTTATCAGCATCTGTTTCGTCTGGGAGACAATTCATACACTTGATGGGCAAGTGTTCTGCAAAGAATTTGAACAATTTTAAGTGTCCGATTCCAGATTGATAATGCTAATGTTCTCGGAAAGACTATCATTTCTCAAAAGCACATTGTTCCGGAAATCCGTGTCAGTTTCGGGAAGAGCAGCATCTGATTTCAGAGCTCCTACGTCAAGTGTCATGCCGGAAATCGGTTGAGCATAATGTTTGATGCA
>LR577733.1:0-13636 GCA_900536345.3 Caenorhabditis sp. 39 LS-2015
ATAGTGAACATTTTCAACGTAAGGGAAAACTGTTCTGAACACCCACAAGCCCTCATTTGAATTGTCATCCCGCCGACCTGAACAGCTGGTGCAGTGGATAGAGAAAAGAGACGCAGATAGGGAAACAAAGGGGTGACACCGAGGCATCTCGGTTATTGACCAGTGGCCCAACACATTTTCTAGCCATTTTTCGGTTTCGAAACCCAATTCCTCATTGATTTTAGCAAAATATGGAAGAAATAATTGATAGAAGTGTGAAAATGTGCTTTTCCCACCAAAAAATTCAAGAAATTGTGCGAAAAGTACTGGAAGACGCGGAGGACAATGGACGGGGGAAAAGTCTCGAATTGTTATCACTTAAAGTGATAATGACACAAAGAATGATAAGAGATTATGATGATAAGGGAGAAGTCATGTTCAAATTGGTATTTAGAGGTACATTATTTTTTAAATTAAAAAAAATAATAATTAAAAAATAATAATTTCAGAACCTCAAAAATTGATGGATTTCCAGGGTTTGCCAGAATGTGAGTTTGTTCCAATTTCAATTATCGATTTTCTGTTCCTTTTCCAGATCCAAACTCCAGATACTATAAATCAGAAGTCAAAGCAGATCCGCATATCATGTTGGCGGTTTTGGAACAACATCTGCCGGCAAGAAGTGTCTTAGATATAACAATGACCAAAAATGCACTGGAATTGAATATAACTGGAAATTTCTGTGCTCGATTCCCAAATAAAGAAGGCGTGGAATTCGACACCACTTGGGTTCCTCGATTCGCAAGAATGGCGTTTGTAAAGATGGTTCATTACGTTCGTCTACGATTCAGAGGTATTCAAAAAAATTTTCACTTCGTTAAAAATGACGAGCACAAAATTTCGAGTCGAATGATACCCATATTGGCTAGATTTGAAAATTTTCGAAAATTCAGAATTTTGACGTCATCTGAATTCTGAATTCTGAATTTTTCAAAATCTTCAAACCGAGTCAATATGGGTGTCGTGTGATTCAGAATTTTATTGTGAACAATTCTAACGTCGAGAATCTGGATTTCAGGAGGAGTTAAATATGATGATAGTTATGTGAGGAACTATATAGCTCAAACCATTGCAAGTTTGCCTCATTCAACACGTGCTGCCGAATGGGAACCGGAAATTGCCAATGCCGATCGGCCGGTATACTTCTGTGAACCTTTGCAACATAATTACCTCGGAATTACTTTCCAAATCACGTTCGTTCTTGTTAATAGTCGTAATTATCGTAATGCAGAACAGTATTATGACTTTTCAAGTTTGCAATAAAGAAGAAGAATTCAATTTTGTTTCCCTTTCGTTGAAAATGATTAGCCTGAAATTCTGCGTCAAATGATACCCATATCGGGTAGGCTTGAAAATTTCGAAAAATTCAGAATTCCGACGTCATCTCATCTAAATTCTGAATTTCCAAAATTTATCAAATATCCTCATTATGGGTGTCGTTTGAATCAGAAATTCATGGCAAACAATTCTAACGATGAGAAACTTTAAAAAATTAAAAAAATCAGAATCCCAACGTCATCTGAATTCTGAGCCACTCAAAATTTCAGAAACTATCCAATATGGGTATCATTCGATTCCAAATTTCATGGCGAACATTTTCAACGTAAGGGAAAACTGTTCTGAACACCCCAAGCCTTCATCTTCATTTGAATTTCCATCTATTCCGCCGCTCTGAACAGCTGGTGTAGTAGAAAAAGAAAAGAGACGCAGATAGGGTAACAATGCGGTCACACCACGACATCTCGGTTATTGACCAGTGGCCCAACACATTTTCTAGCCATTTTTTTATTCTGAAACCCCCTCACCAATTCCCCATTGATTTCAGCAAAATATGGACGAAATAATCGATAGAAGTGTGAAAATGTGTTTTTCGCACCAAAAAATGCAGCGAATCGTGCGGCGGATACTGGAAAAAGTGGAGGACAATGGGCGGGTGAAAAGTCTCGAGTTGTTATCACTCAAACTGATAATGACACAAAGAATGATAAGAGATGATGATGATAAGGGAGAAGTCATGTTCAAATTGGTATTTAGAGGTACATTATTTTTTAAATTAAAAAAAATAATAATTAAAAAATAATAATTTCAGAACCTCAAAAATTGATGGATTTCCAGGGTTTGCCGGAATGTGAGTTCGTTCCAATTTCAATTATCGATTTTCTGTTTCTTTTCCAGTTCCAAACTCCAGATACTATGTATCAGAAGTCAAAGCAGATCCGCATATCATGTTGGCGGTTTTGGAACAAAATATGCCGGCAAGAAGTGTCTTAGATATAACAATGACCAAAACTGCACTAGAATTGGATATAAACGGAAATTTTTGTGCTCGATTTCCCAATAAAGAAGGCGTGGAATTTGACACCACTTGGGTTCATCAATTTGCAAAAATGGCGTTTGTAAAGATGGTTTATTACGTTCGTCTACGATTCAGAGGTATTCAAAAACATTTTCCCTTTGTTAAAAATTATCAGCACAAAATTTGGAATCGAATGATACCCATATTGGCTAAATTCTAAAATTTTCAAAAATTCAGAATTTCGAAGTCATCTGAATTCTAATTTCTGAATTTTCAGAATTTTTGTGAAACACCATCATTATGGGTGTCGTTTTGTTCAGAATTTTACGGGGAATAATTCCAACGCTTTAAAATTAGAATTAGATTGGTTTCTAGAGAAATTCAGAATCCTTATGGATTCTGAAAATCTTCAAAATTCTAAATTTCTAAAAATTTCAAACCTAGCCAATATGGGTGTTGTTTGATTCAGAATTTGACGGGGAATAATTCTAATGCCGAGAATCTGGATTTCAGGAGAAGGTGAATATGATGAGAGTTATGTGAGAAACTACATAGCTGAAATCATTGCAAGTTTGCCCCATTCAACACGTCCAGCCGAATGGGAGCCGGAAATGGTTGATGTTAATCGGCCGGTGTACTTCTGTGATCCTTTGCAAAATAACTACCTCGCAAAAACTTTCCAAATCATATTCGTTCTTGTTAATAGTCGTAATTATCATAAAGCAGAACAGTATTATGATTTTTCAAGTTTGCAATAAAGAAGAAGCATCCAATTTCATTTCCTTTCGTTAAAAATAATCAGCATGAAATTCTACGATGACAAATTTCGAAAAATTCAAGAATCAGAATTCCGACGTCACCTGAATTCTGAATTTCTCAAAATTTCAGAAACTATCCAATATGGGTATCATTCGATTCCAACTTTCATAGTGAATATTTTCAACGTAAGGGAAAATTGTTTTGAACACTCCAAGCCCTCATTTGAATTGCCATCCCGCCGTCCTGTGCAGCTGTTGCAGTGGAAAAAGAAAAGAGACGCAGATAGGGAAACGAAGTGGGGAAACCGAGGCATCTCTTATTGACCAGTGGCCCAACACATTTTCTAGCCATTTTTCTATTCTCAAACTCAATTCCCTCTTGATTTCAGCAAAATATGGACGAAATAATCGATAGAAGTGTGAAAATGTGTTTTTCCCACCAAAAAATGCAAGAAATCGGTACACGGATACTGGAAAACGCGGAGAACAATGAACGGGTGAAAAGTCTCGAGTTGTTATCACTCAAAGTGATAATGACACAAAAAATGATAAGAGATGATAACGATAAAGAGGAAGTCATGTTGAAATTGGTATTTAGAGGTACAAAAATTTTTTTTTCAATTTTTTCAAAAATTTTCAACAGAAAAAAATTACAGAACCCCAAGAATTGCTGGATTTTCAGGGTTTACCGGAATGTGAGTTTGTTCCATTTTCAATTATCGATTTTCGGTTTCTTTTCCAGTTCCAAACTCCAGATACATATCATCAGAAGTCAAAACAGATCCACATATCATGTTGATGGTTCTCGAACAAAATCTGCCAAGCGCAAGTTTGATAGAGATAACAATGACCATAAATGCATTGGAATTGACGATGAACGCAAATGTTATTGCCCGAATTCCCAATCGAGACGGCGTGAAATTTGATACCACTTGGGTTTGGCAATTTGCAAGAATGGCGTTTCTAAGGAGGGTTCATATAGTCTTTCTGGGATTCAGAGGTAGTTTCAAACGTTTTCTTTTCGTTAAAAATGATGAGCATAAAATTCTGAATCGAATGATACCCATATTGACTAGGTTTGAAAATTTTGAAATATTTTGAATTTCGACGTCATCTGAATTCTAAATTCTGAATTTCCAAAAATTTTTTTGAAATTCAATCATTATGGGTGTCGTTTGAATCAGAATTTCACGGAGAATAGATCTAACGATGTGAAATGGAATCTAGATTAGTTTCTTGAAAAAAAATTCAGAAACTAAATGGATTCTGAATTGGCCAGAGAGAGCTTCAGAAATTTTTTCTTTTCGTTAAAAATTATCAGCACAAAATTCTGAGCTGAATGATACCCATATTGACTACGTTTGAGAATTTTCGAAAATTCAGAATTCAGATGACGTTGGGATTCTGAATTTTCGTAAAATTTTAAATTCAGCCAATATGGGTGTCATTCGATTCAGAATTTTATGGTGAGCATTTCTAACGATGAGAATCTGAACTTCAACCAACCAGCCAGTATTTCAGCAGAAGGCAAATATGGTATTGATTTTGTAAACACCTACATTGATCAACTCATTGCAACCTTCCCTCATTCAACACGTCCGAAGAGTTGGGAACCGGAAATTGAAGATGGTAGTCGACCGATTTATTTTCGATCCTCTGTGTCACTTACCACTCTCCAAAACGGAGTAAATCGAACTGAAACGTATCAAATGTCATTTGCTCATGTTACTAGTCTCAATTATCATACATCAGAAGTATTTTATGATTTCTCAAAAATAAAATAAAGATGATAAAAAAATGTTTTTTTTAGAATTTACAATTCTATTCTATTTTATATTAATTTATATATAAAGTCAAATCATCGGTATTCTGATTCTCGAAACTTTGCTCAAATACTAGATTCTTGCCGTTAAAATTTTTCTCCACAAAATTCTGATTCAAACGACATCCATCATGATCATGTTCTACAAAAATTTTGAAAACTCAGAATTCAGAATTCAGATGACGTCGGGATTCTGAATTTTTGAAAAGTTTCAAAACTAGCCAATATGGGTATGATTCGATTCAGAATTTCATGCGGATTATTTTCAACGGACGAAAAATGTTTCATAGTTCCCCTTGACAATTTCAGAATACCTTGGGATTCTGAATCTTTCAAAAAAATGAACCTAGTTAAAATTTCACGTCGTTAGAAATGTTTACTATAAAATTCTGATTCAAACGACACCCATCATGATTATGTTCTATGAAAATTTTGGAAATTCAGAATTTAGAATTCAGATGACGTCGGGATTCTGAATTTTCGAAAATTTTCAAATTTAGTCAATATGGGTATCATTTGATGCAGAATTTCATGCTGATTATTTTCGACGGAAGGGAAACGGTTTATGCTCTTCTATTGTGAGAATTGGTTAGACAAGGACCTCGTCAGCAGTCACTCCACTGCAATATCTGTGTACACGGCCCACCGGAGAGGTCAACTGGACAGATGGTGCAACGACGAGAGAAAAGAGACGCAGATGGTGAGAACCCGGTTATCGATCTGGTTCCGACCATTTTGAACACATTTTCTACCCATATTCTTATTTTAAAGTTCCAGAACCTGAATTCAAGGATAATGGACAAGATCATCGAGCAAAGTGTTGAAATGTGTTTTCCGAATGAAATTCTTCTGCAACCAATTGCCCGAATCATACTCAAAAATGCGGAAGAATTGACAAACAATGGACACGTTCCGAGTCTCGAGTTGTTATCACTAAAAACAATAATTATTGAGAGAATGACTGACGATTTGGCGTATATCATGAAAAGACTTTTGTTCAAAGGTATGATAAAACATTTGATAGGAGAATTTCTACTTCGTTCAAGATTATCAGCTTGAAATTCTGAATCGAATGATACCCATATTGGCTATTATTAAAATTTTTCAAAAATTCAGAATCCCAACGTCTTCTGAATTCTGAATTTTCAAAATTTTCAAACCTACTCTATATGGGTGTCATTTGAATCAGAATTTCATGTTGATCATTTTTAACGTTGTGAAATTGTATCTAATTCGTTGCTTGAGAAATTCAGAATACCAATGTATTCTGAATTTGTCAAGGGGAGCTATAAAATTGTTTTTCTTTCGTTGAAAATTATCAGCATGAAATTCTGAGTTGAATGATACCCATATTGGCTATATTTAAAAAACTTTGAAAATTCAGAATCCCGACGTCATCTGAATTCGAAATTCTGAATTTTCAAAATTTTTGTAAAACACTATCATGATGGGTGTTATTTGAATCAGAATTTTATGGGGAAAAATTTGAACGACGAGAATCTGATTGTGAGCTAAGCTTCAAGCTAAAATTTAAAAAAAAAAATCAGAGTCAGAATTTAATTTTAAAAAATTTTATCATGTTCAGAGCCAATCGACTTTCGCGATTTTCGGAATCCGATGAAAAGTGAGTGAGATAATTGAGATTTGATCATAAAAAATGAGATAGATTTCTAAATTGATACATTCAGAAAGAATTCGTCGTCAATTCGCTCTCCTAGTCAAATCGATTTTTGAGTTTTCAATTCCCAAATTAGGTATGATTGCTTATCAGTGTTTCACTTATCAGTCTTCGATTAACTTTTTCAGGTTCAAAACTCAGATTTCTTTCGGTGATAACCGATCCGTATGCCATGATGGCTGTCTTGAAGCAAAATTTGCCGAAAACGGCTCATTATCATATAAAAATAACTAGCAAGGCGCTGGAAATTGGTTTGTGGACACCAAAACATTTCATTTTGATTGGACAGATTCCTAGCCGGCAAGGCGTTGAACACGATACGTATTGGGTTGCGGACTTTGCAAAAATCGGGTTTTTGAACAGAACGAAGAAGGTCGTTTTGCGATACAAAGGTAAAGAAAGATACCTGTGAAATTACGAATCGAACGATACCCATCATGATGATATTTTGACATTTTTTGAAATTCAGAATTCAGATGACGTTGGAACCCTGATTCTGAATCTGATTCTTGAAGTGTTGCTCAAAAATCAGATTCTCGTCGTTAGAATTATTCCTCATAAAATTCTGAATCGAACGACACCCATCATGATAATGTTTTAAATTTTTCGAAAATTCAGAATTCCGAATTCAGATGACGTCGAGGATTCTGAATTTTTCAAAATTTTCAAAACTAGCCAATATGGGTATCATTCGATGCGGAATTTCACGCTCTTTAATTTTCACGAGAAAAAAGACAGTTATATTCCTATTATTGCTCCTGGAAAATTTGAATTCAGAATCCATCAAGATTCAGAGTTTCTTTTTAAAAAAAACTGATTTAGATACAGTTTCCTGACGTTAGAAGTACTCAGCATAAAATTCTGAATCAAATGATACCCATCATGATAGTGATTAACAAAAATTTTGGAAATTCAGAATTCAGATGACGTCGGAATTCTGAATTTTTCAAAAATATCAAACCTAGGCAATATGGGTATCATTCGACGCAGAATTTTACGAGTGTAATTTCTAACGAAACAAATACCCCAGGATTGACAAAAAAAAGAAGAAAACAAAATTTTTCAGGAGAAGGGAAGCGCTATTTCCATTATATGCGCGATTGCTTTGCTCAAATCACAAACAGCTTTCATCGTGTCCCACTTCCAAACGGTTGGCTAAACGGCATCAATAATGACAATCGAGCGGTTTACAAGCGTAGGTGTGACATCTTTTTTTCAAAAACAGAAACCTATGAAGTCGAATATAGTCTTAGCACTTTGCAATATGAGGACTTTTTTCAGCCTTTGTATGACTTTTCTGAATTCTATTGACTGTCTTTTAATTGAATAAAGATATGACTATTAACTTTGCAATTCTCTTTTTTCAAATTGTCAAACTTCTAAACTCTCAGCCTGACAGAATGTTGGAAATTCATTTTTTGTCGTTAGAATTGTTCCCCATAAGATTCTGAATCAAACGATACCCATAATGATGATGTTTTGAAAATTTGAAAATTCAGTATTGAGATGACGTCGGAGTTCTGAATTTACGTAATCTGGCTTTTGACTCAGTTTTGTGCTGATAAATTTGAACGAAAACATGCGAACACTGATGCTTCCTTAGGAACGTCACTTTTGATCATTTCTTCTACATCTCAGATTAGGGAAAAGGGAAAATAGCGAAGTCCCAGAGCCTTGTTGGAAATAGGGAGAATAAATATATAATTAATACTTTCAGTAAGTCTCAAGTAACAGTGCAGCTGCTCCTTTTTGTCGGAGTATTGATGAAATGGTAAACTGTGAAAACAAAAGTTATCAAAGCATGTAAAAATTCCGCCATTTAACAGTTCATTTCATAAATAATCAATATAAAGAATTCGTTAGTAAGCGAGAGTCTCTTGGAATAAAAGAACAAGAAAATTGAAAAATAAATTAAAAAATGTTCGGGTGGGTTGGGTCTAGTTTCCCTTCATAAATCTTCTGAAAAAAAGTGTGATGAATTCTTTTCAGATTTAAAAGTTCTGAAGTGAACTTGAATAAAATCTCAGAACATTTTTAACGGGAAGTAGAATTCTGAATTTTTTGCATAATTTTCAATTTTTCTAAGAGAACTTTGAGAAATTTCGTGAAAACTTGAAAAAAAATCTAAAATTTCATAAAAATTATTTTAAAAAAAAGAAAATTTCGAAATTTCAATTTTTTTATTTTATGAAAATTGGAGAAAATTCAAGTTTGTACAAAATTTTTGTCGCTTTCCAAACACAGTAAAAAAATTTAAAGTAAATTTTTCCATGAATTTTTTTTCCAAAAAAAATTTCAACTTTCCCAACAACAAAAAAATTAAAATTTCAAAATTTCAATTTTTTTCTTTTATAATTTAACAATTTTTTAAATCGATTTCCAAGCTCAAATTTCCCGAACTCATAACCCAAACTGCAACTCACATCATTCCAAAGCCGTCGGTTTCGGAGGAACAGGAGCTGCGGTTGATGATTGCGTGCCCAAGACGACGACGTCATCGGAATGACTGTTTCCTGCCGCCGAAGTTGTTAGGTGTTGCAGTTGCTGGTGTTGTTGCGACGAGGCGCCGGGCTTGTTGATCTGGGTCATCACGTCCGTCATTTCCTGGAGAGAAAATGAGTAAATTGATGGGAGGAGATTCGATTTTAAAAAAACTTTAAAAAATTAAAAAAATTATTTTTTTATTGGAAAATTCAATAAAATGTTTTTTCTTTGAATTAAAAAAAAAAAATTTGGCCTCGGAGCTAAAACTTGAACATTAATTCTAAAAATGAGTTTTCAACTGCTAAAAATATTTTTTTTTAATTTTTAATTTTTTCCAAGGTATTAAAAAATTTTAAAATTTAAAAAAAATCAACAGAAAAATTCACAAAATTAAATTTTTTTATTCGAATTTTCGCTTCTTTTGAGCCTTGACTAGCGACTAGGCAAGGACTGAGAAAGTGATTACGCAACATCTCCAAAACCCCAAAAAACCACTCACCGCATCAAAATTTTTACAAAACTTGTGTCGCTCTTCAAACGCAATAGGAAAGTTTTCAGAATTTCAATTTTTCCATTAATTTTTTTCTCGAAAAAATCAATTTCCCAAAAAATAGATTTCCCAAAAATTTTCAAAATTTTATTTTTTAATATAATTTTTTTTAATTAGAAAAAAACGATTTTAAAAATTTAAAAATTTTTTTTATGGCACATTTTAGTTACAATAAAAATTTGAGAAAAAATCAATTTTTCATAAAAATTATTTTTCCCAAAAAAAATTGAAAATTTCAAAAAAAAAATTTTTTTTAATTTTTATTACTTACTTACTTAAGTTAGAAAAATTGGAATAAACAAGTAAGAAATTCCCATAAAAATTTTTTTTTCGAAAAAAATCAATTTTCCCAACAACAAAAAAATTCAATTTCTTCGAAATTTCCAAAATTTTTCTGAAAGTAGGAAAAAATTGTTTTTTTTTCTATATTTTAATATTTTCTTGTCACTTTTTAATCACATTGAAAATTCAAAATAAATCTATTCTTCATGAATTTATTTTCCAAAAAAATTAAAAAATATCCATTTTTTGTTTGATATTTTTCTGTTGAATTTCCTATCGATTTTCCAGCTCAATTTCCCCAAAATCATAACCCCAACTGCAACTCACATCATGCGGTGTCCCAGTTCCCGCCGTAACCGTCTGCCAGTGTCGAATCTCCTCAATGACCTTATTGAACTGGATTGCATACTGCTGTTTCGCCTTTTCCTCTTCCTCGGTCATCTTCCGCAGGCGTTCTTCGTCGGATTTCCGGAATTCCGTGTACACTCCGATAGCCGTCATTGGTTTGCCTTGCTTCTCGAGTTCTCGCATGAAAATCGTCATGAACTGCTCGCCGGGTGGCAGTTTCGTTTCCCCTTGGATCAGTTGAACTATGCACTCGTTGGCCTCCTCTTCCGTCTGAATCGACGGTATCAAGGTTCGTCGGGGGTGCTGCTCCAGCATCTGTTGCTTCAGGACCTTCGCAGGCGCCGTTTTCGGTGTCATCGGACCCGTCTGTTTCGGAGGAACATGAACAGGAGCCGCGGTTCGGGCGGTCGATGGTTGCGTTCCCTTGTTGATCTGGTTCATCACATCCGACATTTCCTGGAGAGAATATAATTTTTTTTTGAGAGGAGATTCGATTTTTTTTTTAAAAGCTTACCTTGGAAAATTCTGCGGATGACGTTGGCAGCGAGTGGCCTGATGTTCCGGCGGTTATCGAGCGGCCAGGAGTCGACTGGAAGAAACATTTTATTTTTTTACTAATTTTTTTTCAAGATTTAAAAAAAAATTAAAAATGAAAAAAAAAACAATTTTTTGACCGAAAATTTCAATTTCAGATTTTAAAAAAAAATTTAAAAATTAATTTTTGTTCAATTTTGAATTTTTCCCTTAATTAAAAAAATTAAAAAATAATTTCTTGACTGAAATTTTAATTTAATTTTTTTAAATTTCGTTTTTAAATTTTTTTTTGAAAATTAATTTTTGTTCAAAATTTGAAAAAATGGTAAAATTCAACAACAAAATGTTTAATTGGAAAAGCATTTTTTGATTTTTTTAAATTTTTTTATGAAGCTAACATTCAAATAGCAATTTTCAGAATTAATTTTGATTTTTTTCCATTTTTTTTTAAATTCAAAATTTAAAAAAAAATTGACTGAAAAATTCGATTTAAAATATTCTCCAATTTTCTTTTAATTTTGAATTTTTGAATTTTTAAAAAATTAAAAAATTAAAAAAAAATCAAGATTAAAAATAAAATGTTAATTTTTAAAAATAACCATTTTGATTGTTTAAATTTTAATTTTTTTCCAAATTAAAATTTTTTTTCAAAAATTGAAAAAATTGAAAACTTGAAAAAAAAAATTTTCGACTGAAAAAAAATCGATTAAATAAATACTTTTTCTATTTTCTAAAAAAAATTTGAAATTCGAAAAAATGCTAATATCGAAAAAAAATTAATTTTGTTTTTGAAAATAATGTTTTAATTTCAGCATTTTTAGGCTATTTTTCTGGGCCTGAAAAAAATTCTAACTGGAATTTTTTTTAATTTTTAAAATTCAATTTTCGGCTTTTTCGCTAACCAAGGACTAGGCAAGGCTTAGACAACATCTTCCCCGTCTACCCCTCCAAAACCCAAATCCAAAAACCACTCACCGCTTGTGGGGCTTGAGCTTGTTGAACAGCTTGAGACGGATTGACATAAAGATCCAAAGACGACGCCTTCTTCATCTGAATCAGAACTGACCGCGATGCCATTAAACGGATCGGTGCAGAAGAAGGCCTTGACGAATATTGTTGTTGTTGTTGTTGTTGTTGTTGTTGTGGAAGTTGCAGCACAAATTGTGTTATGGCACGACTCAAAACATGTTCAGGTACTCCTTGTGTGCGCATATGATCGACGAAACGATTGATCATTACCTGGAAAATGGAATTCTTAAATTTTCGGGTCTCGCCACGATTTTTCGAATGCGTAAGTTTGTGATGGGTTTTAGTCGATTGCTGAGTTTAGGCTTACTGAGAAAAGCTACAGAAACACATCACAAACGGATGGAAATTGTATTGCACCTCCACCGTTCCCGAATTCCGTGGCGACACTAGATGAAAATGCCCAAACTCACCTCTCTGGTCGCTCCGCAAAGGATTCTCCACGAATTGTATTGCTCGAGTTCGAGGGTGGTCCATTCTCTCTGAACGGTGCGCTGAACCTTGTCCCACTCATGGAGTGACTCGCCATAAATCATCTCTCGCTTTCGGCAGATCCTCTCTCTTCCTGGATGGAAGAGGCCAGTTCGCTAAAAATCCAATATCCTGTTTTTTCTTTAAACAATGCATAATTTACATAGTAATTCTTCTTATTGTAAGAAGATTGCGTATTTTTAAAATAAAAATGGTATTTTTTCTTGATTTTTCAAAAATTTCAATCGAAAAAAATTTTTAAAATATTAAATCTCAAAAAAACTTACAGTTGTGCCAGTGAGAAGATCTTTCAGTTTCCGGAAAAAATTTCTCCTGAAAACAAAAATATAGTTTTTATTCTACTGAATTAAGATTTGAGAATCATACCTTTGAAAAACTTCAAGACAGATTGTTACGAAAAGACATCGATCATCGCAGTCCCGCAGCGGATCGTCACGTACCATGAGAGTTTCGTTGGCCGAACGTGCCGGGTAAGTGTCAATAATACAGATGGTCGGTAAAGCACTGCATATTCTGAGCTCTACGGATATCTGGTTGCGGATATCGGTGAGCATCATTGATCCTGGGAGCGTAATACTAACTTGATAATCCAAACCTATTCTACTTGTGGTGATCTTGCTGAAAAATAAGAATTTTCATCCATATATCATTTGTTCTACTTACATATCGTAGCTACAATACACCAAGCTCCAGAAACTCAGTCCATTGGAGTTTCCCAAATGACAAATGAATGTTTTCTCCGTGTAGAACATGGGAGTCCGGAACTTGGACTTGCAAACCCCGAGATGACGAATATAGAGATGATCGAGTGGTACGGCAGTCTCCGCCATTTTCGCTACCTTGTATGCGATTGTGGGAGCACGGTTATACAAGTTTTTTGGCGACAGCCGGTTGTTGAAGTCGCGTTCTCGGCTCATTTCTGTAGTGTTTAGGTTTTGAAGCGAATCACTTGGCGACATTTCGCAACCGAAACAATTAGCATCCGCACGTTTTGTGGCCGTTTTCAAGGGGAAATTCCTTTTTGGTTTCGAAAAGTGTTCAATTTATATTTATTAACGGAAAAAATAATAATTTCCCTCAAAAACGTGAAACTCGGCTGCTAATGTCTCAATTTCGATTTTTTAAAAATTACCTGATTCTGGAAGGTTGGTGTCTCGGCAGACGTTGAAATTGGAGTAGAAGCAGATGGCTGTCGGTCGACTCGCAAATGAAACTAAAAATCGTAAAATATATGGTAAAGTCTATCAGTAATTCACCCCCCCCCCCCCCCCCTTGCCCCAAAAATTTTTTTTCAAAATTTTTTCCCATTTTTTTTTTTTTTTTTTTT
>LR577785.1:0-11957 GCA_900536345.3 Caenorhabditis sp. 39 LS-2015
TGCTCGCTCGCCACTCACACGGACCCTCCTCTCAAATGTCATTTGTTGTTGTTTACGAATCCACTCTCTCTTTCCCTTTCATGCTTTTTCTTTTCGCTTCTTCTTCTTCTTCTTCTTCTTCTTTTTTGTCAACAAGGCGGGAGAGTGTGTGGAAAAAGGAGAGGACAGACAGTGTGTACTCTGAGCTGCTGAGCCAGTCAGCTTTTCCAGAAAAGGCTTGAGGGTCTGACTTTTGAGGGACCATCAATGGAAGGGATTGGCTGCGTACTTCAAGGTGTCTACGTTTGGTGCTCAGTGAATTCAAAGGAACAAACATACGCAGCGAATTCATGCTATTTCCAGCCCTTTCGCTGCACTTTCCACACTGATCTTTACTTTCCAATGGACGGAATGGAATGCATGTTGTGTTGCTCCTCGATGCCTTCGGGCACTCTCTAATATATGTACTTTAACTTTGAGAAGGAGAAGAAGAAGACATTGGACACCCCTCCAACCTTTTCCTTCGGCTGACAGAATGCGGCTGTAACGAGCAAAAGGGACCATTTGGAGGGAAAAGTGCAGGCGGAGAGGGCAGGAAGAGGGTGACTTGGGAAAGGGGAAGGGCAACAACTTCGGATATGGATATTGGGGACTGAAAGGAAATGGGGACGGAGCAATCTGATTGAACAGCAACTCGACAAAATTGAGTCAGGGCTTGGAACAGGGTCCTAATCGTTAGACTATGTCTGGACAAAGATTGCTCACAATCAATAAGTCACTGATCGATAGCGTTTCGAATAGTCCGATTGTCGCAGCGTTAGACTAAAGAGAACTTTTTGAAACTGTCAGTTACAGGAAGACGCTCTGAACATTTTGGGTGGGGACACGTAGCAATTTTCAGTGAACACCAACAGGTTTGTTTACTGATGAAATGGAAGACGGCTGTAGGTATGGATTACCCCGGGTCCTTTTGAAACCAGAAATTTCGTTATTGCAACTAGAGCACAGAAAGTGATCACAAAGGACAATTTTATCAAGATTGTTCTCCATAGTTCGGTAGAGCAAAACATTGTAGATTACACATAAAAATAGGCTCACCCTCATTGGTCATTTGGAAATGTCCCAGAGACTTTCTATCAGGCGAAATGAGACTTCGTCAGTTAGTGATAACAGAACGGTTCAAAGGAAGGTTAGTCCATTGAAATGATGAAATTCTTACAGATATAAAAGGTTTGTGAAACCGACAAAAAATATACTGGAAAATGTTCTATGACCGAAAAAAGGCGTAGACTCTTACAGAAATCACGAAATAATGGCAGAATTTTAACCTTGACCTATGGGAGTTCTGTGAAGCCGATGTGGCATTGCTATCCCGAAATTTTCAAACTTTTTTTCTTTTTGACATGGGAAAGAAATGAACATGAAATTCACGTTTCAAGATAAAGTGATAAGTGAATGCCACAAACTCCACATCGATTAGTTTTGTATATCGTTCTTTTCTCAAATGGTGACAGTTGAGTTAATCCACGTGGAATGGGTCTCGTCATGCAGCTACGTGACCGCTCACGGCGATCGGTTTCTTTTTTTTCTGCGTGTCCACACGCGCTCTAACTCTCTCTCATGTAGTTCACGTAGCTGCATGACGGGACCCATTCCACGTGGATTAGCTCAACTGTCACCATTTGCAAAATGAATAACACATCTTTTTGATTCGACTTTTGTCTGAAACAGCATGTTTTTGCGATATAACATAATTATAGTGCTATGGAAGAGTGAAAACCTCATCCAGCTTCAGAACTATATGAATGGTATTTCATTGAATACTATGAAAAAGGAAAGCAGTTCGCCATTGAAACAAAAAAATGGACAACGTTCAGATGAAGCTTACAGACTGCTTACTTGTAAGTTTCCGAATATCCGGCACTATACACGACAAAAAAGAGAAAGAACATCTTGCCAATTACAAAAGACTCAATCTGAATATTAAGCACATCTTGAGTAGAAGCTTCCCAGGAAAATAATAAATCTCAGTCCAAATCAACGTCAATTCAACTGGAAATTCTTATCACCAATTGAAAAAAAAACCCGCTCCAGTTTAAAATTCTTCATAAACAATTAATTGACAACGCCGTGAAAAGTACATTTTGTGACCATCGTTATATTGCAGAATCTAATTTTTCAAAAATCAAAAAGAAAGCGGAGAACAGTTTATTTTTTGTTTCTCGTTTATTGGAAGCATTCTATGCAATTTATGGGTTGTTGATTAAAGAATTTTGTGCGTTTATCAAGGTATTCCACTGTTGTTTTCTATAAATTTTATAAATGCCACTGAAAGGATGCTTACGAGAGGTCGCTTTTCAAATGTAAATGCGTATTGCAATTCGAACATCCCCTGTGATTTGAGGGGTTATTGAAACTGTAATTTTGAGAAAATTTACTTCGAACAATAAGTAGACGATAGAAAAAAGGACAAGATAGAAGTCATTAGCTGAGTAGCAAATCTATGAAAAATTAAAATTTTCTTGGAACCGCAAAAACAATTTCAAAGGGAAAGAGGAAAAGGCAGTTTCAAACTGTAGTTATAACAAAGTTTTTAAACAACGTAAGTTACTTCGAAAATAAGAAATGGTTATCTCTGATTCTGTAGAAAATTTAAAAAAGAGAAATTTAAAAAAAAATGAGGAGAAGTCAACTTGGAATTCTAGAAGAACGGATTTGCGGATTTTCAGTGTATCTTTTGAAATTTTGATGGAAGAAAGCGTCTAGTACTCGAACGTGTATCGATATGACTGTGTAGATCTTCTGAAACCGATTATTTTCTAGCAGTGATGGACGGAATTCCGTATTCCGGATTCCGTTTCCGGTTTCCGCCTGTTTTTTGGCTTCCGTTTGGCAAAATTTTGACTTCCGTCCATCACTTATTCCCTGTCCATAATATGTCATATTATGCTCCATACAGCTACATAAATGTGATAATTGAATGGCTACTACTTTGTTACTGTTTTCCTTCCAAATTGCAAGTTTTTAAAAGATATTCTAAAACCGAAAACATTTGATATCCCATCAGTTTTCGCTCCTAACTTGCCCACCTATCGGAAACATATCACGACACGAGTTGCTGCTCGAGTACAAGCCGAACATCTCTTTGTTGGTGTCAATCTTTGCCCCCTCTTGTTCCCCGTGAAACTTTCTCTCGGTTCGGTTCGGTTCGGTTATCCGTCCCGTTCTCGCCAAGTAAACCAAACCAAAATGACCAATCGGATCGGATTGGATTTCCCGAAAAGAATGGTGGATTGTTGCGGAAGAGAAGGAATGTGCGGGGGAGGGGGAGAAGTGGACTCGAGATCAGAAAGTTCATTTTGCGATGACAAATTACAATTACTGATTCTCACAGAAGTTATCTTAAAACATTCAACTTCTCATTGAAACAGAGAAGTAAATAATGGGCTACAGTATGATGAGATGCTTTTTTAGATTTGTCGAGGTACAAAGTTCAATAAATCTTCGTTCAATTATTTACATTTTCAGCATAAATAGTATTCAATAGTTTTTGAAAATGTATTTTTATTTCAATTATCTTTGGGTAATTATATGAATTTGTATGGTTACGGTAAAGATTAGCATTTGAAATAGTACCTTTTTTCCTTTTTTTCCGGATTCCCAAAATTTAAGCATCACTTGCACAGAAAATAGTGTATGATGATCGGATGAGTCACTGAACATCACAGTTGCAGAAACATTGTTTTACACTGGATCAAATTCAAAACCAATTGCATTTGTTCTGTGTATCTGCTCTGCAAACGGTTTTTTTATTACTGACCGGTTGCAATTAGAATGTCGGGTCGAGCAACGTAGCTTTGTTCGAACAGTTCGACATCACAACTCGCTCGAACACCCGCTCGACTCGACACTCTAGTTGCAACCAAATTTTCGGCAAAAAAATGGGTCTCAAAGAGAGATCTCGTCACGAAGTGTCTGCCTAAAACTTTCTTCGGTTATCCAATCTGGATGCACAAGTTATTGCCCCAGCAAAGAAAGGAACAATTCTATGAAGCAAATTAGAAAAATTAGTGAAATCTGACAGTCAAAAAAACTTGACAAAGTTCGGAAAAACACGTCTTCTTGATCCTTGAGAGACTGAAATTATCCAAAGATGTGTCCCAGTTTCAACTAAAAAAGGAAAGATGAACAAAAAATTCTGTATTACTCTTGTTTTGAAAAAATCAGAATTCTCTTTCAAATCAATCATTACGCAGTCAGTTTCTCAAGTTTTCCAGAAAAGGCCAGATTCTTTGATTCTGAATAATTGTTCTGCTTGACTATTTAATTACAGAACACTTCATAATGCTAAATCGAGATAGAATAGAGCTTGAGCTATTAATAATATAAAATTCACATGGATAAAAGAAAAACCGATAAAACAGCAAACTTTGCAATTTTTTCGGTTTCAAAAAACCACAGAAAGCGAAGAAAGAGTGAATTATGCAATTAATTAGTTAAAGTATTTATTTAATTGTAAGATCAACCATTTCAAAAACGCTGTTATACTGAAAACGTCAAATGTTTTTTTTTCGCGACTGTTAACGTTCAGTTCCTAAACTATTCATGCTAATTGCTTGTCCGCTCTCTAATGCTGCTCAAAGTGTAGTGTTCCAAATGTTTATCAGAATGATTGAACAATTTTCGGAAAGCTGGAAAAGGAGAAGTTTCTAAACATTGTTAAGCACAAGTTTGTCCCGACACTAGAAAATCCGGTGAAACAGCAGTTTTTCCTGTTCCAACAGTTTACTAAAAACAGAAAAAAGGTTGGTCTGATATGATTCGGAACAGTTAAATTTCACACTGCTGGTCATAGAGAACATGTACTTGGACATTCACCTTACGATTAGTAACGGTATCAACGATCCAAAAATGATCAACTACAAAAGAATGCAACTTTCCAGTGCTACAAGTTCCTAATTGATAATTGTGGTATAGGTCTGGTGCAAGTCTTAATATTTAGCTTCTATCATTCAAAATCTTGATTGCCTGTTGGAACAGGAGAAATTGGAACTACACAATGTGGTCAAGGGGTATTTTGGTAGAAATCGAGCAATTATAGAAAATATGTGAGCGCAATTTGATTTAGCGTTAAAAATAACCCAGGGAACCTACCATTCCCCCTACCCCTCGCTCAAAAAAAAACGTAACATAAATTTTGCAGGCGGTACCAATTTTCAGCGAAATCTAAAAATCCTGGAGGGTTAAAGGAGGTGAGTGTCGCGGAGCGCGATATAAGAAGCGAAGGCGTCGAACGAAAAGGAGCTAGATCTTTGCTCATCTCTGCACCGTCTTACGGTGTGGGAATTCACAGCAGTTCGTATGGGAAACTGCGGGACGGTCACATCAATGGGAAATGGTTGGGAATCAGCTAATCGAATCAAACGAGGACTCGACGGACGGACGGCCGCCGGAGAGTCAGTCTTCTCGACAGCAACCACACTGGGTGGTTGCCTCTTCTTCAGCTCTTCATTTTTGGTCGACATATATATTTTCTTTACTGTATTATTCCCCCTCTTTTTCTTCTATAATAAACTACTCATAAGAACCATCACAACTCGTTGCTCGCTTTTATAGTTCTGCTTAGCCTTCCCATAATTTTGCACATGCTGAACTTTTGATTTTGTTGTTTCACATTCCTTCTGGCGCAGAATTATCTCCGGACGGTGACTCATCGATGTCCATCGGAACAGCTTCTGTTCCCGGGAGAGTAGTTCTAATAACTTGATCAACTCCCATCGGTGACGGATTTGGAGATGAAGTGGCCGACTGGTTGCTGCAGTTTTCCAAGTTTGTCTTGTTTCTCCCAAGTTCAATCCGCAAAAGTTTTTGAGACTCTTCATTTGCGCAATCATCACTCTTGTCTGGGCTTCACGATTTCTTCTATCCCTTATAGTCTCCATTTTGAGTTCATCGCATCTTCTTTTTTGTTGTTTCTCCCTCTCGTTCTGTTCTTCCACGAGTTTTCTAAGACGCTCCAATTCATTTCTCATGTCGTCTCGCTCCTGCCGGTCATCCTGCTCCGTTCGATACGGGGCGCCGTCATCAACCTCTTTGACCTCGGCAGGCCAAAACAACTCCAACTCCAAACTATCTTGGTCCATTCGGCGGAACCGAATCGCGCTAACCTGAAAATATTTAATGATCAATATTTTTGAAAAATAAACAAGAAAAAATCTTACCGGGTACACTTCGCCATTGTCGCGATTCACTGCCATGAATCGGCTTTTAACAAAGTTTTTAACAAAGATTTTCAATTTCAGAAAATAGTTTAGACTCTTCTATTTGCGCAATCATCACTATTTGCGCAATCATCACTCTTGTTGATCAACATTTTTGTTAAATTAATGAAAAATAATCTCACCGGGTACACTTGGCCATTGTCGCGATTCACTGCTATAAATCGGCTATCCTCTATTTTCAAATATTTTAAATAAATCTAAATTTTTACGGAAAAAAATTTACAATCGTGCACACCTTCGATGCGCCGTCCGCGCATCGAAGGTGTGCACGATTTTTCTAATTTCCGCGCCTCTCATCACGGCTATCGTCTGTTTAAAATGCACGTACATGGAATTATTTGACGCCTAAAACCAGAAAGAATATTTAATGGTATTAAAAAAAAACTGTGTACCGCTCCGTCAACGCCCCATTCATCGGAGTCATGCACGAGTGCAACACAAATCTTAGAGTTTGGCAACCTTGATAGATGGTTCATTTCAGAGTTAGTCTGAAAAAAGTCAATGAGCCTTTGTGAAGTTGAAACAAGATATAAGAAAAAAGAACAAAATGATAGGGCAAGAACATAAGAATATGCGAGAAATGAATACAAGAAGGGTGAACACCAAAGAGGACACAGACAGTGAGAGTACGGGATAAAAGCGGAAAGCGTACTCTCTCCGTAAGATACTCCAGACAATTGTGGATGTGATGTGACGTGTCCTTGGAGTGCAAAGCGGTTTTCTTGACCACACGTGCGATGCAAGCAAAATTTAAACAGTTGAAACAAAGAAGAGTGTAAAATCTGATTGAAGACTGATTGGTTTGAAATCAATTGTTTGAAAAATCAGTTTTCAATTAAAATTAAAACAAAAAAAAACTTTTTTCAACTTTACTTTCGAATCCGGCTCATTTCCCTCATTTTGAGTTCTGTTTCATGTTTTTTTTTATTTGGCTCCATTTTGGCAATAAAAATGAGAACGTGAGTATGAAATAAGCAAATAATTCAATTTAGAGAACACTTTCATCGCTGAAGTAGTCAGTTTCGGCTGGGGAGCTTCGAGGCGTTTCCATGATGGTCGAGGACTCTGGGGTTCGGACGACGGTAATCATTGACGCTTGTTCCTCATTCTCAATTGGAGTTTCATATACCTAAAATAGTTATTCTATAAAAATTATGGAGAATTAAGAAATACCTTGAAGCCTAGAAGAACACACATGAGCATGACGGTACAGTAGATGAACCAAATTCCAAGAAGTGTCGGGGAAGTGTAGATGAACAAGAAGGCAAGGGTGCTTATGACATTGTATGTTCCCAGAAGGATGTTTGACGCAAACGGAGACTTCTGGTACTCTTCCAGAAAATTTATCAAAGTCGCCACAATCAGAGGACGGGAGAAATTCTTGAATACCACTACAACCCCAGCAAGTTGCGTCATAATCAGAAGTGTAGTTCCAATTGGACTACGGTAGACCGCTACGACTGCCCCTACAACTGTGGTGAAAAAGAAAAGGGCCAACGCTTGAATGTTCTCGTTGGTGAATGCAATGTCTCCTTGAAGGCTGAAATTTAAAAATTCAATCAGAATCGTTAACAACGAAGTGCATACACCATTAGCTGCAATGCAGTCAAATCCAGGACAACCTGAAGGATAGAGTAGCCCACCACGTTGATTACTTTAGCCTCAAATCCATGGGTGCACGCGGTAAAAACGTTTTTCACATCGATCCACTAAAATGAAGACAAAAAGGGAATGTTCCATAATTATTTTAGTTTTTACCTTTCGAAAGAGGAATTTTCCACTCTTGGAAACGTAGAACTGAACGTTATGCTCCTCGTACGCGTCTTCCGGAGTTTCTGGGTCCGGATTACGCATCTTCCGGTTTCGAAGGCGTCCAAAGATAAAACGGTCTCTCCCGAGAAGTTGATCAGGTGGTGGAGTCGGAAAAGGAAAAGTTATGCCAGAGGAATGCAAATTGAGGAAGGAAAAATGAACCTAGTTGAAATTTATGACCGGTATGCATACTCGGAAAAGTTTTGAGTAATAAAAATGAAAACATAAACGAAGCTATGTCAAAATCCTATTTTTCTTGGTATAAAGTTATGGATAATAACTCACCAAATCAAATTGTGCTGACGTATCTGATTCAAAACTCATATCTGAGAATCGATGTAGAAGTATTGAATCTGAAAGAATTCAGAATTGCGACCGACAAAAGGAAAAATTAGGAGAATTACAGTAATCCAGCTGATAAAATTTGTATACTGGAAGAAACTAAGATATTCGAATAAAAAACTGAGCTCTCACTACATTCTGTTGTAGCTTTCTTCTCAAAAGCTCTCTGGGCCAAGCTCCAAATTTGCCGAGCTCCTTGGTTACATCAAAAAGCCTCATAAACGTCAACCACCGAAAAAAGAGAGAGGCACAAAAGATGCAACCGACTCTCTCCTTCATCTAATGACACATTAGATTCATGATGGAAGGAAGGAAGGTGCGCGAAACAGGTGAGATGGAAGAGGTGGCCTTCTTTCAAGGACTCAAACTCGCCATTGTTATTAGGCGAGAAAATAAGCAAATAGGTTTGGGCTTACAAAATTACTAAGTAAGCAGGTGTCTTAAAGTTAATTTAGGCATTGAACTGTTCTGCCAAAAGCGTTCCGTTTTCTAAGAGCACAAAGTCTTTGCAAAAAAGGAATGAAGCCGTCGGCTCTTTGGCGAAACCAATTTGAAAACGATTCAAAAGGCTAAATGACGCCTAAGTAATAGCCCCCATCACCCGGATCCTCCTTTTCGAATGCTCTCCACGTCACATTGTTCTCCCAATTTGACCCACTTTTGGCGGCACACTATGCACCAAAAATTCTTTGCACATCCATCCATTATCTTTTCTCAAAGATTCGTACGATTCGTCTTCTACTTCTTCCGGTGGAACGCACTGAGCGGGAAATGTAGGCAATTTGGACAGCTTCATGTGACACTACAAATGGATATCTCTTTCCTTTCTTTCACAATTTCCGTTTTGCCACGTCAAGTGAGACAAAGGGTTTCTGTGAAACGAAAAGTTTGTGATATTAGGAAATTTAAAATGCAACTGAAAAAAAATGAGAAAAAAACTTTGAGAATTGACCGGCCACCTGAATAAAAGTTTTAAATTTCTATTGCTGTACATTTTTTTAAAAATTAACTTTATTAAAATAATGTTATGATGCAAAACTTGAAAAGTTGAGCATATCATACTGTACTTGGTTGCAGATATTGGAATTCAAGTCGAGATCACTCTGAAAAAAAAGCATTTAAGTTAATTTATTGTCAAACATTAACCGGTTTTGTTCCCATTGCTATCCCAGATTGTTTTTCCTTCTGTTCCATTTTCAAAACGCACAAGCCAAGTTTGAATCAAGACCGGCGTCCGTGTTCTTTCTTTGCGTCTGGCAAAATAGACAGTGCAAATCGAAGAGACGCAGGAAAAATCAATCGGTGACATTCGAAAACGCACAAAGTACACACCGCATCATTCTCTTTCTTTCTCTGTTTCTCCTCTAAGGCATACGATATTTTTCTCTTTTTTTTTGAAACTTATTGTTGAGTGTAGCTTTTTTTATTTCTTTCTAATAGAACTGAAAAGCTCACAGAACCAAAATTAATTTTTGATTTTTGCTTTTTTATTTAGATTTATTTAGAAAATTTAGAAAGTTCACAGAACTAAAACCCATGTTTGATTGAAATCTTTTATATTTCTTTGTAGTAGAAGTTCACAGAACCAAAACTCCACGTGGTCGAGTCAGACTTCTCTCTCACTTTTCTCATTTTTCTTCCGCCAACTGTCAAGTTCTCTTTGAATTTTCTTATCTTTTCTCCGTTTTCTTTCACTATTTCTCCTTCATTCACCAGTTGTTCTCGTACAGGTCAACTGTCTTTTGCAAGACGGGGACTAACCGCCCGTCTTTCTTTTGCTTCTGGTTTTTGTTTTTCTTTTTTCTGGGGTTCCGCTTAAATTTCAGTTATTCAAATACTTTTTCAGTGAAAATGTCGCTCATCGGGTTCATCGGTCTTGGAAACATGGGTGGCCATATGGCCCGTAACTTGTTGAAGAATGGCAAGAAACTCATTGTATACGACGTCAATAAGACTGTTGTGGAGCAGTTTAAGGTATGATTTTTGAAATCTTATCCAATGAAAAATAAACTTATTTTAGGCGGAGGGATGCCAGGTGGCTGCTCATCCAGCCGACATTGCCGCTGCTTCCAAAGAAATCGTCACTGTTCTTCCGAGCAGTCCACACGTGAAAGCCGTCTACCAGGGAGATTCTGGAATTTTCAAGTGAGTTATCACATAAAAATGACTTAAAACAACGAGCTTATAGTAATTTTTCAAGTCTAGAAATATGCAGGAACTATTCTATTTCAGAACCATTCAGCCTGGAACTCTGTGCATGGACTCCTCCACAATCGATCAAATCGTCTCTCTGGAAGTTGCCCAAGCTGCCACACTTCTCAAGGCTGAGTACATTGATGCCCCAATTTCTGGTGGAGTCACTGGAGCTCAAAATGCCACATTGACCTTCATGGTTGGCGCTGGAAACAACAAGACATTTGCTCGTGCCCAGGAGACCCTTGCGCTCATGGGAAAAAATATTGTGAACTTGGGAGCCGTTGGAAACGGAACTGCTGCCAAAATCTGCAACAACATGCTTCTCGGAATCCAAATGGTCGCTGTTGCTGAGACGATGAACCTGGGTCTTTCGTAAGTTGTTCTGTAAGATTTTCTCAAAGAGAAATATTTTTAGCATGGGTCTCGACGCGAAGGCCTTGGCTGGCATTATCAACACCTCATCTGGTAGATGCTGGTCCTCAGACACCTACAACCCAGTACCAGGAGTCATTGAGGGAATTCCATCTTGCAAGGGATACGCCGGTGGTTTTGGAACAACTTTGATGGCTAAGGATCTGTCTTTGGCTCAGAATGCCTCTACCAATACCCAGGCTCCAACTCCAATGGGATCTCTTGCCCATCAAATCTACCGTATCCTGGCTCGTGATCCAAACTACCAAGCCAAGGACTTCGGAGTCGTTTATCAATTCCTGAAGAAACAAAATGTGTAATTCATCAGGTGTTATGTTAGACACATATTATGTTTTTTATAGATAAAATTACCGAAGTACATTTTTTGTTGAATAAAAATTGTCAGAAAGACCAGGAACACAACGCCATTCCAGAAGGATCAGAAAGATGGCAACTAGCAGTGTCTTTGTCTGATTTTATCGGAAAGATCCGCTATCTGATGGATTGGAAAGAAACGCTAGTCTATTGCGCTTTGAGAGTATATTTACTGAGAGTTTTTTAATTGATGATGAAAACTGAACTGCTCAGTACATTACATTGTTCAAAAAATGATATTGAACCAATGTATCCTGCAAATTGTTTCCAAAATCGAATTCCATTTTTTTGGAAGTTATCAGCTTATCAGCAGAATTCATTATTTTACAAGACGGAACGGCAACTAGAGCTTAGCTTTTTCAAAAAAACATTTATTTAATGCATTCTTGTATTAGGCTAGTTGCAGTGAAAGGAAATGTTATCTGGCAAGATCAAAAATTGTTCCTGACAAAAGATCCGAACCAGGCTTGGTCGGAAACGCCTTTTCGGAAATTTCCGAACCGACTTTTTTTTCCGAATTTTTTTTTCGGAATTCGGTTTTTCCGAAAAAATTACCGAAAT